>DWPA01001606.1:0-18003 GCA_018251375.1 Calpodes ethlius | reverse complement strand
TGTTTGGAATAGAGAAAGCAAAAGAACTTGCAGTGTCGCCATATCCTGCCGCCCATGGATGTCTGCGTCTACAATGAGAATTTACATTTTTCAAGTAACACCCATGTTGTGTAGGTATTGTCTCCAATGCTCAACGAGCAACATGATCAGTAGTCGAATTTCATACTCGTTTTATTTAAAACGCTCTAGTTTACTATATTTGCAAGCAATCGTTGTAACTTGATATTTTTGTTTATCTGAGCCAAGCAACACGAGAGTTTATGTCGTAGAAACTCTGTTTTACATTCTAAAAGTTTGGGTGAAACGTACATATGACTATCAGACAAAAGTTTTCGTTTTATATTGTAAAAATTACAGGTTACATGTACTCCACTTAACTAAATTAGCTGCCCACTCACTGGAGATGGTCTTTCGTTTGAAGAACACTGAAGCAAACTCCAGTGCAGATTTGTAGTGGGTTTAGTGTCTTCATAGAATACCGATGAAGACTGTGATAAAAGTTTCTTGTTGTTGAAATACAATTGTCGATCAACGATGCACTGCCGCTTCTGATCCGGATAGAATTGGCAAGTAGGGAAGGTTATCCTGCCCCAGAGGGCGCTTAAAAACATCCTACGTACCCGTCGAAATGTCAGGTCAGGTCGATCCGTGGGCTAGTAAAATAACCGCGAATCAAGGAGGTCACGCAGTGTGTCCGGGAGCTATTCGGTTCCTATAACGAGTTTACTGCGGCGACAAAAGGTTCGTTAACGTCGGAGGCATAAAGCCCATCAGTGAGCGCGCCGTGAAATAAAATCACTTCCGTTTATATTTCATTGTCGTTAAATACATTTACCGATGCCAAAGGATAATCTAGTTAAACACTAAATTCATTTTATCGTTTTACTTTATTTAAATTTCATGCAGTATGATTTTCGCCGGTGATATGTTCACAATACTTTTATTACATGTGTTGGTCTTTCAAAAAATATATATTTCCACCGACGTTTCTGTGCATCTAAACGTAATATAAAATGTAGTAATCGATTGGCAGATAATACTTGTTAATGTTATGTTTCTTAAGTATGTTTATTAACCGAATTCAAAAATAGGAGGTTCTCGAATAAATATTATTATAATGTTGAATAATTATTATCAGAAAAATTACACATTAATACATTAAATTACGTTGTTTGTTCAATAATAAACGTTCGAATACACATTCGGAAGGCGACCGCTACATGACGTGTTCTTGCTCCGGGGAAATCTCGAAATTTCTTGATTCCTTATCTGACAATTTCAAAAGCTTTGGAAAATCAAGCCCAGACTGCTCTCCATTGCCGGTTGTATTGCTGCTATTGTCTCATCGTTGGAACAAAATAAGCAACAGTAAAGTAACAAAACACATCCTTGTAAGACACCAAACGTGAATTAAATATTGGCTGGAGCCTGGATATAATGTCACGAGTAAAAATTTCAATAGAGGGAGAGCTATGCATAACCGCGTAAACGTTTTACAAGTACAAGCCAACAACAAAAGTAATGATAATAATAACATCAATAAAATTAAACTTGAGAGTGACACAAGATCCTCTAAGTTTTATTGGTTGAAGATCTAATTGGACGATCTCCTGCGAGTTTCACACAGAATGAATTGCTCGTTTGCTCTCGGCATGTTCTCTTCGCTCAGATCGCGGCCTGAAAGCGCTGAATAAATGAACAGTGGACGGTTCTTGCCGCGAAGGCTCGAATCTGTGCTCTTTTGAATAACCCACGAGCTTAACTGCACACTTTAAAGTCAAATTTATTCGTTTGCAAAAAAAACAGAAAGACTCCTCACTGGCGCTTCGTGGTGGGATTACGAAACTTTTACGACGCCGTGTCAGCTCGTGTGCGCAAATTTCTGTCGCCAGCTTCATAATGAACAAATTGTTCGTAAACAACAACTTTTTACACATTTTTCCATAATATTACTTTTTGATACTGTATTTTAATTTGTTTGCTTAACCGTTCTCGATTATTGTCTCTTCAGAATTAATGTTTTAGAATATGTTTAATCTAGTAGGTGCGTGTCGCATGCGCAAGTTTACATACATTTCAAAATCATTTAATCATAATTATATCGTCGTATTGATAATTACGATGACGAATATACTTTTATAAAACGGTGTTATCGCGATCATAACCATTAGTCTCACGCTAACCCGCGTCTAGATACTCTCCGGCGAGGTTTGTTTGTATTTCTCATGTAGGCTCGGTACGTAGCTCTCATTAGCTGGTCTAATGACTTCGGATCTACGAGCAATCCTGTCCATAACTCACCATCGACATACAACGCCTCGAGGTCATAGAAATAAGTATTTTCGTCTAAAGATTAAGCAGTATAGTATAGCTTTGGGCACCTGCGCCCTCGGGAAATCATTGTCATACCGCGCGCATATTGTGGTCCGCCCCCCCCCTCCCCGCCGGCCCGCAGGCTATCGCTGTACGGTATGCTTGAATACTTAACGATCACTTGACACTTTGGTCCTAAAGGTACAGCGGTCTGCAGAATGCAGCTGTTTCATCTAAATTGAGAACAGGTGAAGCGTATTCTGCTGTGATTTTTTTATGCGTATTGGTAGATAGTAATGTAGCAAAGTGAGTTTATGGTCTCATGTGCATGATTTAAATTACTAAGTATTATTTATCACGTACAGTGGACTTGGGAACAACTCAGAGCGGAAATCTACTCTACGGTGCAGGAAAATTCAAACATCCGGTCAGCGTTGCTTGACTTTTATGATTTCACTTGCGCCAGCGAGATAATAGGTAATTAATCGTAACAGGTATATCAATTAAAATAAGTAGTAGTGAACCCGTGCGCGGCGAAAACAAAATGTTATACATAATTAGATCGCCGGTTTGATTCAAACGAAATAAAGAGACCGGCGAGTAACCCAATACATCAGCGGAGTGGCGCCGCGCGACTAATTAGTTTCCGGCGGACCGGACGGTACATAATTTGTCCATTTTCATATAAAACTGGTTTAAAACGAAATGAAAAATCAGAAGCGGGATCCGCGCGGTTCGTTAGCGGTGGGCCGACGGTAATGGAATTTATCATGCTAAATCATATCCCAAATACTTTTATATCTCTGCGAACATCCATCGCCAATTGTGTTGGTAAATTATCCATAAAGTAAAACGGTGTCGGGTGGGGGGGCACCCTGAGTGTCCAATTTTCAGTACAAATGTGTGACCCACCAGTCTACACGGGAAATGTTTACACTGAACAATGATTCACTGTTTTCCACGACGAGGGAGACGCGCCAACGTTTATTCCGACAGTATTCGTGCACCTTAAGGCCTTCTTTACTTGTTTGGCTGTCTCCTAGTCCTCTTTTAAAACCAACTATGAATGTATTCATAGTACCGTATCGGCTACCTATCTATGACTTACTTCGGAAGTAATCTACGCTAATACGCATGGGAAAAACATCTCACTCCTCTGGAAATAGTCTTTATACTGCGTGTTTGAATCCTTTCATAACCAAAAGGTAATCTTTGTGAGTTTGTATGTAGAATGCTAGGTTGTTTCAGAATGACATATTCCTAAAATTTGTGTTCCTACCGTGTGAAGCCAGGGCGGGCCGCTAGTCCATACATAATTGAGAGTTCAAAATTCATTATGGATTGAAACTATAACTAAGTATATTAGTAATGCTCAAAGCCGTAAAGCTTAGCGTAAGACTGTGCTCTTTCGTCCAACTTTTTAATTTTGTAATGGAATACCGAAATAGTTCCGGTGATAATACTAAATTAGTACTTTCCACATTCGATGACCCCGTAGCCTAGTTCGTAGGGTGCCTGCCGATCTATGGGTCCCGGGTCGATTCCCTGCCGGGGGAAATATTATGTCACGGATAAAATTGCGTCGTACCTCGATAATATCCATTCTTTACCAACAATACATGAAATCTTGAAGCGTAAAATTTAACTATTTATTTGTCCGAGCAACTTTCACTATTTTTTGTTCCTCATTTTTAGGCAATTTCAAATGAGAATATTATAATAACATTTTGTTTCATTCCTATACTTTTTATTATTTACCATAATCGAACAGTGAAACAAATTTAAATTAGGTCTGTCAATTATTTTTAATTGTATTGATTTGAAAACTTTTGCCAAGTTGTGTCTGCTACAAGAATTTGTAAGTCGTACCGGTAAGACTTAGGTACGCTTAATATTAAAAAAATAATGAATGGGAATTATTTATTCAGTTTATCATCATTACAATCCATAATTGTCTCACTGCTGGGCTCGGGTCTTCTCTTACAAGCTGAGGGGTATGGGCCACAGTCCACCACGCTTGCCAAGTGCGGATTGGCAGACTTCACACACTCTCGAGAACATTGAGATGAATTCTCAGGTGCGCAGGTTTCCTCACGATGTTTTCCTTCACCGAGGCAAGTGATAATTAAATAGTAACAGGCACATAACTTTTTTGAAAATTAGAGGTGCTTCCAGGATTCGAACTCATGCTCTCACGTTCGGGAAACCAACGTTCGAACCGTAAGGCTATCACTGCTTTGGTATCAGTTTATCACTATGGTATTAAAGGATATTTTCAAGCTACTTAGGGTTGGCACGTGAACGAGTCATACTCAATTAAGTCACAATTACGGAACTTTACACTGCGCGTGGCCCAACACGAGTGCGGTTTGATTTTTATCACTGGAAATGTACAACAAAAACTAGTCTCTTCGCCTGGGGAATTCTGTATTTTATTTATTGAGCCTCTTGGCTTTTTTGACACATACGTCCCTAGAAAAAGATCCATGTTTTATCAAGATTTGATTGAAGCTTGTATAAGAAACGGGCCTGTATGTCCCACTAAGCGTCTATTTATTTATTTGAACGGAAATTGGTAACATTGTATAATCTAACTAACTACTAAGATATTTTATTTTAGGCTATGCACTATTAAATTTATTTTTATTTGTTACTATTTTATTTAATATTTTTCAGCGTTATTCACTTTGTTTACTTGTCTCTGTTTATATTTTCCTTTTTATATACATATATATATTTTACTTTTTCAAAATTCAAATATTATCTCTTTTTATATTATTGTACCGCCTCTACCCGCTCTCTGCACATCCTGAAGGTTGATATCTATCTATCTATCTATCAGCCTTTAAAAAAGTCCACTGCTGGGCATAGGCCTCCTCTATTTTGCGCCACTCAGACCGGTCCTGAGCCTTCTGAATCCAGCCAATACCCGCTGTCTTCTTCAGGTCGTCAGTCCATCTGGTTGCGGGGCGACCTACACTCCTTTCTTCAAATATCAATAAAGATAAATAATTAAATTGAATGTTGTGTTAGTTTAGAAAAAACCTGTTTCCTATATTAATTTATTGATATTCACTATCAACTTATATTTCTTTAGAATTCAACCCGGTATCACGTAGACATTTTTTTACATTTGATTTAAAACTAGTTACTGGGCTTTAAACGTCACCTACGGAAATCGGCAACGTTTAAACTGTTCTTCTCGTAAAATATTTAGGGAGTGGTCAAACCATCACCGGCAGTGGCCTCGTAATGGCGGATGCGAGTTTCACTTGCTCGCCGAATAAAAACAACATAAGGCACGTCGTTAGCGCACGTAATCCAATCTGGCTGATTCGGGCGGAGGGCGGAGTGCGGAGTGCGGACCCTTCGGGACATCTCGTTCCGTTTATTTTTCTTGTGTAATGGAATTGTATAACGCACAAACAAGTTGGTACATCGTCCGTATGTTAAGTACGGTCGGCCGGAGACATGTGGCTGCCGTACGATATATTTACCGATAGTACGAGGCTAGCGCTCAATAGAGCACGATGTTAGCGAAGATGGATATCAAATAATTTCAAACGCATAAGATTGACGACATAATGATCATTTATAAGTAATTGGGCATAATTTTAACGTCGGTGTTAACGAATATCCATTCTCCCAGCTCCCCTGGGTTATACCTGAATCGATCTTTAACAAAGAACGCCCTATGTGTCGCATGGTTGACATAATAGCCAGTTTAATTATTCATGTAAATGTAATGCATACGACACAAGTTGCTATATTTCATATATCAGATATTGTACAAGAGAATATAGTAATTTTGGTGTTATGAATGTTACAAATAAGTATATTAATCTCGTTTGCTCATAAACATCGCCTTGTTTTGGCGCATAAAATAAGCTATTCACAGCGACGAGGCGTCACGGCTCCGCTCGTAAACTTACACATTTTTCAATGTTCGCTGAAATAAAGCTCATATCTTATTCCCCATTCGACTTCCAACAGTTTCAACGAAGCGAGCTCACGCCGCGGCGCCGTTAGCACGTACGGGGAGAATTCGGTGAAATATGCATTGTGTCACCTTAACTTCCTTAGAATAAGGCGCGTTTTGTTTAGCGAGAGTTGGCGACATTTTTCTTTATGCGAGCGTATATTTCCGTGCAATAAGGTGAGTTTTCCTTTGTTTTTTCAACTTGTCAGCGAGATTGTCTTCTCTTTACGGTCTCCAAGTGGTTTATAGCTGGGCTCTAATGTGCCCGACGTTGGATCGCGGGACTCGCGAGTGCTAGTGAAACCTTCTGGAACACTGAACTTTATACAATTACGTGATATACCTATCACATTCCACAGCAATATTTTGTTCATATCGATACCGACAGATACACTATTGTTTATATAGCAAGTTGAGCACATTTAGCCAGCATTTTTTATTAGTCGGAGCGCATATGATACCTTGTAAACGAATAACAAATGTATGGATTCAATTGACGATAATAATTAGTTTATTTTGATATCTATACCAAGGAGACTGCTCGGTAGTTTTACTATTATTGTATTGTATCGTATACCTGCAGGGGCGGTTGGCTTACGTTTAAGGATGGATATAGTCCCATGTACACCAATGACTGATGTAAGTAAGTAATGGTGCAAACATCTGTTAACTCAGACTAAAATTGTTGATAGATGTCGCATAACTATGGCAGGCTACAGTGCAAAGCTAACGTGTTGCCGTGTGAACTAGACATTATACGACTATAGAAATGAAGGAAGCGTTAAAATTATAATACCAGTTTTGCGTGGAATCTAATCCGCCATTGTTATTGGGTGGGGCTTACAGCAGAGCCCCATTATGGCCCGCGCGTAATCCCGCGGCCGCGCGGGTGGCGGTAGATTAGGTGAACTTTTTAAGATTGGCGAACTGTTAGGCTTCTACACATTTCGCCACAGTGGGTCGCGATTAATGATCGTAACCGGTGGCAAGGAAAAATATTAGCTATAAGTTATAGTTGCGAGCATTGCGACCAATAACGAACCAAGGAATTTGTGGGCTGCGACGTGATTCCAAGCACGTGTGCGAGACGCAACAGAAAGCATAAGATATTTGTACAGCTAGAACTGTTTCAATCACAAACACTCTTCCTACAGAATAGCAAATGCTCAGGTTGGTAACATTTTAATAAAAGTCGCATCTCGACTGTTTATATTGTATTTTATCCTATCACAGAGTAGCAATGTTTGTTTTAAGATCTCAAAATATTTGCAAAGTTGAGGTGGCCTCTTATAATACATGATCATAATTGTATATGTCAAAAGGATGGAACATTGGTTTATTTTTCTATTTAGTGTAACCAAAGTACATCTTGCAAATGAGATTGATTGCGATCACTGTGGTAAGCGGCAGCCGCTAGTGGTGAGGTCTGTGGCGGGCCTGGCCGGCGCCGCGCGGTACCCACTCGGCGAGTCCCCGCGCACTCGTCACGATCACCTCTGATCCTCTGATTCACCAAACCGTAAGCCGAGAGCTCAACAAACTTCAGCTATTAAAACGCAGGCACTCAGCTAGTTGCAAAGTTCTGAGATTATTCAAAACAGAAGTGCTCCTGAGAGCTTTTTCTAGTTATTACTTAAGGAGATGCTGTATTGTCTGCTGTTTGAGTTTTAATTTTACATAAAATAAAATGACATTCGGATGTCTGTATGTATAAAGATATTATTTTCCAGCGATTCATGTGTGCACGCCACGATCTACGGGGCTACAATCGTACATCTGGCTACTAACATGCTCGTTGACATATTTTTGTTTTGATTTAATTAGTTACCGTATATGTATTAGCAAGGCTGCAAGCGACGCTACCTAATACATTAGTGTTCTATTGTGTTGCGGCATGCGGATATCGAATATGGCCAATTATCCTAATAGGACCTAAGAGCCCGGCACTGAGGCAACTGCGGGAATGGATGTGAGAGCTAGCTTACATATCACCCTCCGTCTAGAATTCCTTGTGAGATATTGTAATCGTTAAGCAAAGTTAGTAAGTTAACAAGATTCTTATGGGTAGCAACGTGTCGGTGACATCGCTAGTGTTATGGACCTCCGAGAACGGCGTGCTAATAATGACTCGCCGTACAGTAGTCCAAATGCGTTTTTAAAGCAAGGATGAAAGACGCGGGAAAATAACTAGTGCTTAGTAAAAATGTAGTGTTATAATGAAGTAAGTGAATCTCAACAAAACTTTTCGTCGTAATTAACCGTCCGCTTTGTTTGCTTTTCTCTTTATACCTGCCGCTCTAAGTAAGTATAAGTTTACTTCCATGATATTTACGAACCCGTATAATTATGGTTGGGTAAAAAATTATGTTGAAATTTTAGGGCAAATCTCGTGCAGCTTACCTCGCTTTTATTCAAGTATTTACCACTTCCGATGTAGTCTCACGAATAGTTCTGAAAATAGAATAACTCGGTGAACTCTTTTAAATTTATTTTCACCCTCAAAAGATGCGGTCGAAATAAATGCCCACGTACTGCCGAAGGGACCGTAAAGTCGAATTATGACCTTCCGAGAGGGACTTATTACCTTCCTCCTGTAGGAAATCTCCAGATGGAAATATTCGGATCATCATGAAAAATGACGCAGTAAACTGCCCTCTCCGCGCCGGTCTATCTCAGATCAACATCTCGTGGAACGATTGGGGATTCAATAAACGGAATCTCGCGCCGGATCTCTTCTCCCTGATTCGTTTCCGTAATGTTTTTCTTTTGATGACGTCACCGAGTTGTTACAAACGATTTCCTCGCTAAAACAAATTTAATTTCAATCAATCGGTCAAACCAATTCCGCCGTTGATAAGTCTTCTTCTGTCAGTGATATTTTGAATTATGAAAGCTAATACGAGGCAAGCAAAAAATTCATATACTTTGAAAATAAGACTGTATTTTAGACCACCGTCTGTCATATTTTAATATCCGCTACGATCAGCGACGTATCTCAAAAGTAGTAGATATTAAATACTATTTTCAGAGTAAATAACTGAGCGTGTAGCTTCTGTTGCTTTTAACGTCCGTGAGGCCAGTGTAGGACGTCCGGGGAACTCCGGCAACCTCCTGCGAGCGGAGGGTCATAACGGCCTCTGTCGCGAGGAAATAAGAAAGACGAACGTGGAGGCAGGAGAGTACTGTTTAGGAGGAGGTACTTCTAATATACACAAACAGAAAAAAAACGATGTACAATTTTCGATTTAAAACTTAACACATTTGATACTACGTACATTATCTACTACGTATTTGGCAACATTACACGCATAAAGATGCACATACCCGTGCGGGACCGCTGCTAGTTGCCATGCAAACACAGATACCAGGGCGACTTCAAATTATTTGTTGCGGTTGTTCCATTTATTTTGAGTAACGTTATCTAAAGTTGCTCACAGACCGGGTCGGTCCTAGTGGATGCTAAGAGCGAATCCCACGCATTCTGATCTCCAAGATGAAAAACATTTTAAATTTCGTAAAATAGAAAGTGCCATATCTGATGCACGTAGCAAGGCTTCACGTGATCTCCACAGTTGATTGGATGTCGAAGCTTGTGACAACGTCCGCATCTGAGCGCACCGAGTAATTGCTCCAATCGGCTTCTAAATTACTTTGCTGTTTTATTATACGGCATAGTCTGCCCTGTTAGATGGATCTTTTGCAATGGCGTGAAGCGCTGGTGTAAATACTGATAACATATGTTTACTCGCTATGTTATTATTACCCTGATATTATGTTGCATCAAATATAGACAACATACATTTTTATTCTATTAATAAGTACTGAAACATCTTAAAGAATAAACTTTGAACCCAAGCGCAAGTTCGTTTACCCAATTATTTATGAAGATCTGGTGATGAAATCATAAGTTGAACTGTCATATTATTGGTGTGGCTGACGCTTTAGAATAAAACCGTTTCATTTAAGGGTATTTTAATATTAAATGAATTATTTTCTAAAATTTTGTGTCAATATTTTTAATCTACTATTTAGTAACAGTTTAAAACAGTATCGATAACAAAACTTACTTATTAATATAACGTATTTGAATGTGTTATTCCAATCATATTTTTATCGATATCGTTTATTCATTTATGCAATTGCATTATACATAAAATATGTATCTGAAATTTTCTTAGACCTTAGAAGTAATGTCAGTATATTAGATGTGAAGAGAAATAGTACAGTTACCTGGCCGGTCTCGAAATTTCTCCTTTATTCTCGGATCTTGGCCACGCTAGGGGAGCTCTATAGGATTAACGCGAGGATTGCTATATTGTGGCCAGTGTTATCGCTGTAATTAGGAAGGTTTCGTGTTTCTGTAGACTGTCATTGGAATGGTGTAATTCTAAGTGTCTGCATTCATCCCGTTAACAAGGTTGATTAAGATTGTGTTTTAGGATGATGATAACGTGCAATTTAACATTCAGATCATCAGTAATATCTAGGTAAAATACTTATATACTTAAAGAATTTGTATTTCTCTCGTGAATACTAACTAAAAGTATATGAGCTAACATTAAATTCGATACCCGATTTACGTGGGATATGTCGTTCGAATGTGGGGATATGTCGCGGCCGCCATTTTGTAAATCATTTTCATGTGCTTTGCGGGAATGGCGATATGGCATCAATAAAATGTTATTCGTAGCCGGACTCGCCCGACCATAATGTTGGTTATAAAACCTTCCATTGTGTTTAGATTTCTTTAATAATCAGTCCATCATTGATTCTTCATGTAACGTTCAATTTTATATCTGCCATTCGGTTTGGCTACCGATGTTATGTAGCATTTTCAGGACGCTCCTTAAATGGATGGGAGGTACGAAATGTCTGCGGCAGTAAATTGCAAAGCGAATTAAAGTTTTTTGTTCGGGGTGAATAAAATGAATGGTTGACATTGGAACTTACGAATAGTTTAATTTCATTATATTTTCACATTTCGGGATCAATTTTACATTCTACAAAATTTCCTCGTTATAGCGCAAGATGCGGTTCGGGATCAGAAATTTCATGGAGCGCATGAAGCCGGATCTGCAAACTGCTTATTCATTCAGTGTTTTTAGATTTGCATTGAATTTGATGAATACTATTAATGTAAGTGGAGGGAAGAGCCGCGGAGTTGAGTAGAAAGCGGGGAGAGCAGGCGCTTAATTCTATTCGGTAAATAAAGAACATTGCATTAAAATCTCGTGGTACAACAATCAACAAATTGGTCTTCCTTATTTACTGATCTTGAATTTTCATCGCTACGTGTTAAAGTATCCTAACGCATGACCATGTCGACAGCTTGTGCTAATGGCGCCGGCGATATAGGATATAGTTAACTACGATTCAGTTATGGCTCAGAGGTTCGTGCGCGGTCGGGAGTTGATAGATAATGGAAAACATTAATAGCGCTTCTATTGGTTTGAAGGGGAAAATATGCTATTATCGCGTAATAACTTCTGCTTACAATGGCTGCTTAATCACGTCGTGCACGCGAGGTCCCTCAGTGCCAGGAGCGGCTAGTGGCCAGCAGGGCTTCTAATAGATTGCAATTTGTCCCATGTTTCTATATATCAATACTACGACTGCGACGGCGGCGAGATCTCGGTGTGATTTTAAGCTTCCGCAGTTATTAATGTTGACTCGTTCTAATTGCGGTTTCATCTTTAAAAAATACATTTCTCCGTTGCACTCTTTCATACAAGTTGTCGGTGTGCTCGGAGTTCTTTACTCACTGGTTACTTACATAGTTTGTCTAGAGAGTGGAGCACTGGTTTTACCGCTGTAGAAAGATTTATATGGGTTCAAATATAATAACGGACTCTGATGTTTTTACTCGTTTTAAGAGTTCTTACTTTAGCTCATATATATTTTACTCAACGTCAAGAACTGCTATAATCCTGTCCGAAGTCTGTCACCGATGTTTTGTAGCCCTGATGGGCATGTAAGGCTCCATTTAAACTTGTCACTGGCACGTGACAGCTTTCAAATTAAACAAGGTCGACAATAAAACCCGGCAACTGGTAATGAAAACCATAAGTGATTGAGCTCTGAGCGTTCCCAATCTCTGGTTAGTTTAGCAGGTAAAGTAATAACAACTAATTCTAAGTACGTAAGATTTTGACAGTTGCTAAGAAATTTACTGAGGATTATACATAGCTAATATATTGACATTAAAATTCAGTAATGGATTTGGAGGGATCCTAAATTATGGAAACAGCTTTGTAAGCACAAACTCACTCACCCGTGTATGACGCACGCTATTGTAACAGTTTACTTTATATTTTATGTATTAAAATCGTAGTTTACTTCAACAACCTTCCTGATATCAACTACACTAAAGCGCCTCTCGAACTATGCTTCAGAGTTTTCGCTACTAGTCCACCATGCTGATGCTCCGAGGCTTTCCATACTTTTATAGAAGCGAGAAGGGACTCTCTCGCTCCAGGTTGTGGTTACTGGCCAGTTGTAGTCATAGTCACAATACAGTCAATTTACTTCCAAGTAACATTGAAATACAAAGACTTCTCGATTACCCAGCGAGGTGATATCATATTCGGAGCGACACAAATAGAGAGTGCTCGAATAAAGGAGGCGGACGTCGCGAACAGTAAATAAACCTTCGCTACAGACAATACAACAACAAATGTGTCGAGGAGATAGCGCCACAGAACAAGTCGGGCGCGCGCCGCAGTACCGCAGGTACCTACAAATTTACAATATGTTTTGTTGCTAATACCGGAGTACCCTTAAACTACCGACAGAAGAATTAGGTATAAAATCAAAAATAAGACTTTTGTCGGGTGTATTATTTTTGATCCGAAATGACTGCAGAGATGTCTGCTACAAGTAGCTACTTAACGGATGTGATATATTAATAAACTTGCAGAATATTTCGTTCATCGTTAACGAGCCAGTTAAGTAATTTCGAAAGCAGTCTGCAGTCTGATGGGTGACTGCTATTGGCAAGTCTCTTCAGAGTTTCCGTGCTTTTGAGAACTTGTTAAGTTAAGTTTGTCTTTAGTCCATTTCGGGGTCTGGGAACCTCATAAGAACTTGCAATGTTTGTATGGGCCACTTCTATCCGTACCCATCCACACTGCGGAGTGCGGTCCTCGACCTGTAGGTGCTGGTGATGTGTTGAATCGTCTTATAATATACTGTTTGTAAAAAAGCGACAACCAATAAATCATTTCTTCTGATATTGTTCCCTTGTATAATATAAATATCTCAGGTTATTGTTAAATAAAACAATGAAGGTTAGCTGATCACACTTATCCTTCTTCTATCTATTCTTTATTTTCCTACACGAAGCTGCGGTTGTTACGTCATTGGTCTATTGTTGTTTTTTTCAAATATACAAGTAAATATGTAGCTAGGAATGAATTCGCCGCTGGATTGCCGTCCTCGCGGCACGTTTGTACCTCGCGGCTGTACTGGGGTGTGCGCTCCCGGAGCACTATGGCGGAGGCGGGAAATAACTCGCTCCGGAGCCGTAGTGGACAATATTCGCGCCGGTTTAGCAAATTGCGCCATTTGTATCGAAAATGGTTTAAAGATAAAACGCCGATAGAGACAAAGTTATGGATCCAATTTTATTTTATTACATTTTATTTTTGACGGCTTTTGTATGGACGAACGCTGGCTTTGAACTAAACACTTTTCGGTGACCCAAACGAACCCTGCAACGGATCGATCTGCATGGATTTCTAAAACATGAATTATATACATATATGTGATATGTAATAATTCAGGAATTATTGTAGCCAGCGACGTAAAGAACTGTGTGTTTTGCGCAACATTCTTGCAAGATTTTATTGATCTATAGACATCTATTGATAGTAAAAAATCATGTAATAGCAGGAACTTGATAAGTGTTATCGCCGCGTTAAGTACATAGTGTAGTAAATATAGTAATTAAAAATATTTCTAGTAAACAAGTGTTATTAAACAATATACAATATTTATAATTTTCTAGTATTTTCAGAGTGGCGCTTACAATTTTAATTGACTATAGTTTTATACACAGACTTTGAAATAACGATTATAGATTTATAGAATATAGAATGTAGTAACGGAAATAAGACATGGATTCCTAAATTGTGCATTGCCAATTTATTGATTTCATGATAAAAAAGAATAACTAAAATATACAAAGATTGTTTGAGACAGGTAGACTCTGTAGCCCTATTTGTGGTAAGTAAGCCTGCCTGCCGAATGAGGACCTGCAGAAATCGTCCAGGTAGGGATACACATTAAACATTTATGTGCCTTGATTCTTGATGTTTTTTGTATCTCACAATGATATTTGCAACAAGAAACGCGAGTACGATTAATTAAATAAACTTATTTATTTTTCAATTACCATTTAATTTACGTACAGTATAGATTTACAGAAATTTCATTCTGTTCAATGTAGGTCAAAGTATTCCGTTGTCAGTGCCGTGGTGCTGGTTTATATTTAGTTTTATTACTCCACTCACCGGAGTTTAGTTTTTCCAGTCAAATTTACTGCACAACTCATTTGCATTTAAATAAAAAATACTCGGCAACGGCGAATTAATTAAACTCATTGAAATACCAAACAGAACTGAACTCATTAACGGCTGAAGTTAACGAACACGTTTGAAAGTTAATGTATGATATTACTCTTGAAGCTTTCATCGAGAAGGAAAGCTTAGTTCGGCATACAGACTTTGAATGGTGGAACTTTATATAGCATCCCGAAGCGCTTTTAGTTTTGTCGTTGCCACGTCGCTATGAATAAACTTTATGTTCCCGATCGAATGGTGTGGCGGTCCGCGATACAAATGAGTGTTTATTGCAGGCGATGGTTCATCTTCTCAAAGTGGTCATTTTGCTTCAGTTTGACCGTTGATTTTTCGTTAATTCCGAGCTGCCTCGAGATAGGTTTGTCGTGCATGAGCGGCAGTCGCCAAAAGTTGGATATGCAAAAGTCTCTATGATATTCTTTCGGTAATAATTACAATAGATATCAGGGCTCGAAGTGGATATAATAACTTTGCTTCAGTACGGAGCAAGCTATACTTAGAATTACGATCAAAAGTATAAAGAGTAAACTCTCTCTTTATACTTAATCATTTTACAATAATTACTGAAATCAATGAACCATCTCGTTGACAATAACTCCTATATTCGGTATGAACCCTTACCTATTCTATTTTAATATCAATGATAAAAATGTTAAATTTATTAAATTTGCACACAATTCCAATCGCGTAATCCCTACTGGCTGTTAATCGACTGCGATAATCGAGTAGCAGATAATAGTATCAACACTAGACAGAGAACTTACGTGGTGCTTACACAGCTTTAGAGCTTTAAGGCTCGGAGCTGCACGAGTTCCGAGATTGATTGATGGACGGACGGACGACGCGGGACGGGACACTGGGTATACATTCACAGCAGCGCAGCGCGACGCGTTTAGAATGAAATAGTTCCTTGCAAACGTACGTGTTATAGCGTATTATATTTAAAATTAATTTTGATGAATTTCTTCAGTAAATAAAATTGTTATAACAAACAAGGTTCTTTATTACAACTATTACTTAGTAGAAATAAAATAATAGTTACTGATCTCGATTATTACTGCTCTTTGATGTCAGCATGTATTTTATATAGATGATTATGATGTACATCAAATGATCATAATGATACAAGTAGACAAAGTGAATTATGATGATAATTACTTGTTGCTCAAATGATCGCCGACGTGTTCACTATAAAGAGAGCGCGAGGCATGTTTATTATTATCTGCGGATCACTCAAAAAATATTTCAGAATTGATGGATATTAGCAATTTGTCAACAGCCGTACAGATAACTGACCTTACCACCATTATGCAGTAGAAAGTCCAGGTACCTCTAATAGAACGGCCAGAGACTCATTCATTGATTAGTAGGGTCCACCGAGAGCAGGGGGAGATAGGATGGATCATTTTCCTCTACAAATGTCTGTACCACCATTTCTGTGTCACGTATTTGTATTAGTTAACTGCATTGTCTACGGCACGCTAGAACGTGGCAAAGATGGGAAAATGATACAAAAAACATATCAAGTCAACGCAGGGCCTTAACGGGGTGTGGGGAAGAGGGCTAGATATGCGCATTCAATTTTCCAATTTAAAGGAGCGTAAAGTCCACCCGGCGCGCGTGCAGCCGCGCTGGCCTGCCGCCTGCTGCCGGCGGCCGGCTGCCAGCGCCAATCAGCCTTAGGATGCTTACACACGAAGCGATACAACGGCTTCAAGTACTTACGGTACTGTTATCAGATGTCGGAACGTATCCGGTAATATTATTATTTAATTCCTACAATAAAGTTTTGTATATCTTTAGTAAATGCTCATGGAATTTGTAACGCTAATTCAATATTTTTACTAGTTGTTCAATCTTAGCAATCTTAGTAACACTTATCGAATTTAAAATTATTTTTTCATCTTTTTTATGTCTGTCCATCCGCCCGTCAATAGTCGTAGGTCGTCCAGAAGTATTTCGAGGGTGGTGAGCCCATTTTATAGGTTCAATAAACCCTCCGTCAAATATAAAGCTTTAAAGTATTAGTCTATTTATATACAAGAACCTTCGCCCAGCAGCTAAATAGTTGTTTTTATAAATGTGAACATATTGTCAATAATAGTTAGATAATGAATTTCAAAAACAACTGGCATGCTTAGTAAATAAACAAATACTACGCTATTTGTTCACACCATTGGTTCAAGCCATTCCAAACATTGTAGAAATTGTCATCTTTAAAAAAGTTCCCTTATGCTTCGCTCTAACTGATCTCGGACTAACATATCAGCCGACGTGAAATTTGCTTAAAGTAATTAAAAAGGCTTCCCGGTATCACTTATTTGCGCCCTCCGTTTCGTCCGGTAGGAAAAATACGAGTAAGTAGATAGATAGGATTTCAGCCCACATCGCGTGCAATCATCTTAACAGTAATGTTCAATGTTGTTTGTATAAATAATAAAGTACTGTGGTGAAACATAAGCCGCTTATGAAGTCTATTTTCGCTGCGAAAATTGATCTGTATTGAATGGCGTATTAGTGAAAACAAGACTTATAGCGTATGTTACTCGGCAAGATGAACTTCATGCGCACGTGTCGTATCCGAGTTCGGAAGTGTTTCATAATGACCTCGGGAAGACAAAAACTTGAATTACTTCGATGGACTCAAATAATAAAAAATTTCGAGCAAACGCTTTTGCCCCTTGTATTTATTTCTTGTATATACATATATCGACGATCTAGGAGACGGCTCCAACGTTTTTCTTGAAATTTCGTATTCAGAGGGTTTCGGGGGCGATAAGTCGATCTAGCTAGGTTTTATTTTCAGAAAATGACGTTTCAACCATGTTTTCATTGAATACAAGCCTGCTACAATGTCATTAGAATACAAAGCTAAATTTCGCTGTCAGTTTCAAAGTTAGAATAGCAGGGTCGGAAAATCGTTCGCCTAAAAACCTAAAAACGCAGGAAACTCGGGTTCAAATCTCGGTCCGATTGTTTCTTTATTTTTTTTCTGTTTTTGGAGTTCCTTATTTTTGTGAGAAAAAATGTATTTATTTTATTACTTATGTCGGTAAGATCAAAATATATTATTCATATTTCATCAGTAAGTAAATTGCATTGTTATAAGTAAATACAATTCCAACAAAACAT
>DWPA01001605.1:0-18007 GCA_018251375.1 Calpodes ethlius | reverse complement strand
GAGCAAAGAACGATTTCAAAGACAAGAATGTTTCTTTGAACAAGATTCAAAGTACGTCACTACACCTTCTAGTACTCTCAAAGTGGAATTTTTATCGTCCTACATGAAAAAATAAGAAAGTGCAACTTATGAAAAGAAAAGTGAAATTTGAATTTACGTAAACAATATTTAGAACGTAGGCGGTAAGAATTTCGCGCGTTTTGTTATTTTTTTACATACTTTTTTTTTATTAGCCCACGCACGGTTTATTCGTCTATTTCTTATTCATACAAAATTCGTGATTGATCTCTTCGGTGATTGGTTATTAATAGTACCAACATTCCTAATTAAAATTACATTTATCCTGTAAGGATTAAAAACCTTCTAATTCGTATTTACTAAGAATAAACTAGCTCTTAGACTTTCAAACTCTGAACAACTTTATCATTTTTCTATAGACCTCTTGCAGCAATAAATCGTTTTATAGATATTGACTAGAACTGTGCGTGTTAAGCGTAACAGTTGCAATTTATAGCTGAATAGAACGCACGTTTGTAACAATGACGCAATATTTCTAATGGACCCAAAATATTTCATATGGAAACCGGTCAATCTACTCTACAAAATTCTACGAAACGATTTTATTATACCACCTACTATTATTACAATACTTGTATCACCTACGTATTTACCATATATACGTCTACCTGTAGATAAGCTTTTTTACATCGATCCTCACCCCAGCAGTAACCTTGGCGAGGTCAACATGCGACATTCGACAATAAGCACTCGTGACGAAGTAAATAATCAATCCAGCGAAAGTTTTCTTCGTTTTCATTGCCCCCAATATCGCTTAAGCGTGACTAGAGTATCTGTAGATTAGTTGAATAAATTTTACTAATAAACAATGCTTATTAAAATGTCAATTACTTATAATATATCTACAATCAGGACAGTAACACAGTGATAATACTTTTTTTACTCGCTAAAACTACTACTCTGCTATCATTTACAATCGTATAAGATATCATGAGCACGATGAGTCGGAGTTTAGCTGAGAACAATAGACAATATCTACTACACAAGTAGGTATATAATAAAATAACTCTGTGAGAACATACACACAGTTATAATAGTAGATGTGTGTGTTCAATGCACACAAACAAGAAATGTATAAAAGTATGTGTGTATTAGTTTGTAAATTTATAAAATATATTTCCAATACTTTCTATGTTTGCCTACATACGGGAAAGATATTAAATAATTTAATTATATTAGTAATTAGATATATTTATATTACGTAGTGTGAATTTTATACAAATATTAAAAAATATATTGGTACAGTTAAATTGCGACACGAAGCAAAACTTACTTTCTTTTTTGTGCTCGTTTTTCAAATTGCGTGAGCTGAACGAATTAACATGAATGAAAACTTAAAAATCATTTTGTTACTTTACTTTAACCCGATCATTCTTTACATAAAACGGTAGTATACGAGGAATTTATACATTTTTATAATATCTGTCACTGTCTAAGAATTATGTATCTGTGACTATATCACTATCTGTGAGAAATAGAGAAAACCGTAAATTTATACTCAAGTACGAATATCAAAATGCAAGAATGTTGTATAACATTAATTAAGCCTTTACATCTTATTGATGAGATCACAGCCTTCTTATAGTTACATCGTCACGTCGACACGGTGATTAAATCCATGGGTTTTAATTAAAAGACGTCAGTTAAAACATTACAAAGAACACAGAACCCACAAAACAAAGAGTAAAGAATAATGCCTCATACAGAATTACATAATTGGGACTGACAGTATTAAAATACATACAATTTTAAGCGTAAGCTCGCAAAACAGTACCAAATTTCCACAATAATATTCTTTATTTTTAAGGTATTTAATTAATATTTAATAAATAAATTTAATTTTAATGACTTGCCAGTCACGTAACGTAAACGAAAATAAATTCTTTTGATCAAAAAGATCATTTCTGACAACGTAACTTTATAAACATCTGTAATCTGATCATTTGAATTTTACTGTAATAATAATTACGAGAAAATTATAGGCATTTTGAAATGTATTTTGGAACGGCTTAAAAAGTGATTTTCAACAACATAAATTACATTTAATATTATACTTCAAGTTTTCAGTTTATTCATTGTTTTAAACACTGCAATACTCAAAATCCTCATTGGCATTTTTTATGTTAAGATACCTCTCGATATGAGCATTTTGTGGAAGTATTTAATAATATATATATATATATTATTATTAAATACTTATTTATATATATATATTACTTATATATATATATATATTATTATTAAATACTTCCATATTTATAATATTCGTTGTTAACAGTAAAACGACGTTAAAATAAAACATTTTTGCGGTAGAGAAAGTATGTGGAAGACCGAAAAGTAAAGGTGTACTTAAACTTTACAAATACGTAATATGTACAAAGAAATGTAAGAGTAATCGAGATTCAGGCAGGACTGAACGAAAGCGGTTTCAACGAAATTGGCTGTTTTTTACAACTTAACAAAACTTGTATCAAGAATAAACCGCATCGGATACTAAATGGATAGAAAATAATATTAAACTCTCACTCTTATTCTTTATTGCACATTCCATACCGTCAACAATTACCAATGGATTATATTCCTAAACGTTTTATTGCCATTTCTAGAATTAAAGACTTATTGACCGCATTATATTTCATGATACTGTTTTATAACCACCTTTTTGATGTAAAAGAACAAAAGAGAAGCATAAATAAATTATTGATCAATAAATCATTGATAATTGCGTGTATAGAATTACATCTCTACAAAATATATCCGAGATACGGCTACAAAAAAATCCCTACGCTTACTTCATAATTAAAATACGTATACAAAATATATTACGTGTTCAGAATTTATAATAAGACGCAACCTATGAGCTAGACAATAATGAGTAATGTAATAAGTATATAAGAAACAAATATAATGATTAACGTCTAGAAAAACATTAAGTATAAAGATCTATTACGTACCTACAACTATTTGGTGATGTAGTTTCTATGTATATTTCGTACATGGTATACATAACTAACATAAAACAATGAGTAAGTCAACCTATATATAAATGGAAGTGTTTAATTACTAGAACGAGTTACTTCTTCAGTAATAGGATAAGTAGCTTAATAACAATTACCATAAGTGGTCATAGACCGGAGGTCTTTATGACCTCTCCTTACCCCTAGCGACCACGACGTTTATTAATTTGTCCTAATTATTACTTTAAATTCCATTTAGAGTACCATGAGCATGTGTTGTTGAGAAATGCCACTAAAGATAAACTATTTGCAGTTGGGTAACTATGAATAAGTCTCGGAAACTATGAAAAAGTGGCTTTTGAAATATTTAAACACATAACAATGTTTTATTTGCATTTTAGAAACTGGAAGTACGTACAACTTCAACTTCAGATACAAAACAACAAACAAGTTGTGCAAGACTCGAGAGCCCTTGTATTGTTTGAAAGGATTTCGGAGATTAATTATTTAAACTATACTCTAAGTCTTTAACCATTCATCCTATTAAATATTATTTTCAGTGCGTATGTTCGTGACCCGTTTCTGTGATCAAACATCGTTTAGCCAGTAAAACAAGAGAACAAGAACGTCCTCCCAAAATAAAACGGCGTTCTATACCAACAGCGAATAAACATATAAACCGTTGTTACACACTCTACGCAATAAAAACTCGCGATAGTGTGCGTCCTGTAATATTCATTAACACACAATTTGATCATTTTCATCAACCGGCTAAAATAAACGGCATTGGTTCGAATTTAGCTACCTGGTACGAGAAATATGCATGATAGTGACTATTGTGTATGAATTTACGTATTTGTGGTCACTGTGAGTGGACGTAACTCATGAATCCATCAACAACAGTTCATCACTTATATGTTATTATGTGCTTTCAGCAAGACGTGATTCACGAAACACATGAAACGTCTGCTACGTCTGCTAGGTAGCGTCGCAAAGACAAAGTGTATATTTTAATAGACAACACATTAATTACCAACGATTCAATTATTAAATGGTTTGTGATTTAGGAGTTAAGAATATATGTATAATTAGTGATGAATATATGTGCAAAAGAAAAATTCTGAAATCAAAATAATCCTATGTCCTGTATAATAAAAACGATACAGAAATTGATTAGTTTTTCGAATAAGTAGGTTCTTATAATTATGATTATAAGGATTTCTTTTTGTATTTGTGAGGAGGTGACATATTAATTATTTACACCTATATGTTTTATGAAAAATATCTATAATACTTACGTATCAAAAAAATATCGTACAGTTTTATCGTGTTGCAAATTTATTTTAGTTTCTAAACTCAGACCATTTTGTATGTTCATAATGTTCCAAAATTTTACTTTCCGCATTCGTAATGGTTCATGCGTATGATGTAATCTTGTAATAATGTGTGAAATAAAGGTTTCAACAGAATTTACGCAATTCCTAAGTTAAGACAACAATCTTAACTTCTGTTATGTCAAAATATTAATAATGGTCTCAATACGGTCTCTCAGACATACATACTTTGATGTTCGTCTCGTTGAAGGGAACTGTACAGAAGTACGGCGGCCCACGCTACATATAGAAGTGGAAATTATTTCATTTCATAAGTAAGCTTTAGTCAAAATAATATTTATAAGATACATGTAAATATTACAAAATATTTTTACCGATCCGTATAATTTTTAATACAGAATTTTTCCTCAAACAACTAGCGAAGCGGGGCGGGGTAAGTTATTATCCTCATAGATATAAGTTATGATATTATAAGCTATGACCCTTGCAAAACACGACATTATAATTCTGTGTATTATGTACAACTAGATAGAAGGTTTATTTGCACTCATATTTACTGCCGCGGTATCTACTGGATATACCAGAAATAAGTGAAATGATGAGAAAACGACAGGTTGTCATACTGGTCACGTGTGTTGGTCACTTGTGAGGTAGCAGTGGCCGGGTGGCCGCAGCGAGCCGCGAGCGCTCCGCCGGACCGATGTATCGACAAAACTACTTTCATTTCAACAACAGCTTCCAGCTTTCACCTAACGCTGGTCTCAAAGCTGCGACTGCTAATTTGGTATCTATTATAATCATTTTTATTTAAAATACAGCACATTCATAATATGTACAGGTAAGTTTGTAAGAGTATGATGTAATGCATAGTACGATTACGGTGAAGTTGGTTATATTATTTTATCAATAATTCTATAAATAGTAAACAGCAAAATTGCAATTTTTTTATAAACCTGTAGCCCAGTTAAGAGTGACACTGTTTAATTCTCGGCCGTGGTAGATATTTATGTGCTACCTGCAATACGGGTATAGCTAGCACACCGATATGAGTGTGTATTTGGTTCTTTTGAAACATGCAATATAATCTTACGGTCATGAAAAACATTTATTCCTAAATTGACCCCCAGGAGTTTATGCGTATGAAGGGGTTTGTGTCACCAAAAAATAAAATGTCAGTCCATGAAATTCAAGTGCCTTAAATTTTTTAACTTTCCATGAATGGAAAACAAATTTTATAATTATATTGTCTGAAAGATGTTATGAACATACACATTATATACAACAAAATAAATCCATAGCAAACCTTTAATAAATAGCAAAGATTATCTGATTGAACAATATTGTGTATATGTACATATATTAATAGCATTTATCGACAAGATAATCTCTAAGGGACATCCCCTTATGATCTGAATGATTATCAAGTATTTTATCAAAAGACTCAAAAAAGTTATGATAAATGCAATATTTTAAAATATACTTTTACGTTATCGTTTTCTTGGTCTGATCAACAAACAGTCTACAAGATAACAGGTACAAAAGTAGAAGACCACTAACAGGTAGAAAAGAACGTAGGATGACAATTAACTACCTCCAATTTGTTAGTGTTAAGAGATAGTAGCAATCCAAATACTAATACTTTATTGTAATTAAGTAGGTACGTAACTACAGTTTACGCGTATCGCTAAAACTCAGTATCAATGGAATGAGGAATTCCATTTTCAATTCAATCTTCGCTAGGTTGAATTGAAACAATCGGCCAGATACCGGTCCATGTGATACGAACAACCATGACAATAGATAATAAATTGATATTTTTTCCTTAATGCAGGTATAAAAAACTTAACTCAGTTTATATTACATAGCGTTATATTTTATAAGACTAGTGTCGTTTTCGCGTAATTTAATACACAAATACAATGTTCACGACACCAAACCAATGTTAATAAACTGTTTTGTACATACGAATACGTGGTAAGTAATATGTAGATACTAAGGCCTTGAAGATTACATTTTTATAAACGCCGGAAGAATTGAATAACGTAGGAGCTAAAATAATATGATGACTCACAGTTTTTATTGTGTCTATTTCTTTTCATTAGCTTGCATAATGTGTTAATGATTAAAACGCACGTTGAAAGGTACAATTGTTATACAGAACATATGTTACGCATGTAAAAGTACACTAACGAAAACTATTTCAGTATTTTTCATCACAAAGTAAAAAACACTTGTGTAAATATTTATACATGTAATCTGTTAAATCTTTACTATTCAAAAATACCATCATATATCATGTGTCTAGATGAGAAAATAGCCCCTTTTTTATATAGAAGCTAAACAATATCGCTCAGTTTAGAACGGTTTTTTTTCTGTTTATTCTTTCACTGGGGACACTGTCGTACTTCAATCTATATCTCTTTTTGTTTTTCAAGAAAATTAAACATTAATGTGTTAATGAAATATTTACATGTTTAATTAACTTATTAAGCCATCGATAACCATTTATCGAACGAGCAATTGCGGCATGGTGACCTCAAAAACTCTCATGGGACAACGGCGCAACACAAGTCACGCTTACAGCAAATGTTATTGTAATTTGCACGTACGACTTCGAAGTAATTAGGTAACGCGTTAACAGGTGACTTTGTGGTAACTACACACCTGAGAAAATATTTCATTAACGAAGTTGCAAGTGATCTCAAAGCTCAATATGTTATGGAACCCGCGAGATAAGATTGTTTAAAAAACACGTATATAGGAGATTATATATATGTATAGAGAATATACATATTTTTATGTCAATAGCCGACAAACAAGCTAACGTGTCGTCTGACGATAAGGAGTAACCCTCGTCCATTGCCATCAGTAACACCCAATGTTATCGCTGACTCGTTCCCGGTCGAAAAACTAATGCCCCAGCTTGTTAACTATCTCTCCGATCATGCAACCAAAACATGTTAAAATACATGAATACAAAAATATACACTACTAACTAATATTTAAATTTTGTACTGAGTCAATTAAGGAACAGATCAACAACCTGATGATAATTGGAAATATTTATCTAGCCATATTAAAGGCACCGAACCGAATACTGCCGATTCAAAGGAGAATGAAAAGGAAGACAAAATATTTTTACTGGCATTTCGACAATGCGACCAAGACAAGTATCAAACATTTGAAACACCATAACTTCATCTGTTGATAAAGATTATCATCACTGAAGCATCAAGTTTCACCGTTTTATAATCCTAATATTTAATATTAACTTAATAAAATACTAACGGTTACTGACTGACAGTTCCCGGACATCGCACAGATTGAATATGGTTGCCACCCGTATGTCGAGATTATGACCGTTATAAAGCTGTTTATCCTGACAACGTCGTGAAAAATTAAATTTCCCTACATCAAGCTTTAATGAGCTTGATGAAAATCGTATAATAAATTAAATGAATTCTAAAATTACGGGTGATAATAACTCAGGCGTACAAGAGCACAGACAGGTGCGCGGATATGACGGGAGGTGTTACCGGGCTCTTTGAATCGTTCCTTTTAATCTCTCGCCAAACCAAAGCTTTCAATTTAATCTTACTAAAATATAGTAATCATGAACCGGAATTGGTTTTAAAAATCTCCCTAAAGGTCTCTATTATTATGATGTGTTGTATTATAGAAATAATTTTTATATTATTTAATAAAAATCTACATTTCACTTTTTTTAATAAATCAATAAAAAATATAAATTTCGCTCACAAGAAGATAAAATATGGGGTAAATAAGTGGATAATAAAATGAATTGTCTATTAGATCATAGACAAATACATTTAATCGGCAGTATGTTTGTAATCTTGAAACTAAAAACGCTTCTATGAAGTTTCACATTAATCGTTTTAATTATGTTCTAGCCTATTTTATACAATTAAAAGCGATTGACGAATTAATTTCCACTATCCCAATTGAACAGCTAATTGGGTTTATTACCGTCTCAAATAAGTTTTTATTTTGGCAGCCGATTATCAATACGCCACGACTACATCATAGTCTATTTCAGTACGACAACTACTTTTATATCGTGGAATCTTTGCACGATTCATCAGCTAATCAATTCTGATATGAGACAATTTCTGATAAGAATCCTAAATTATCTACTCTTTTATACATTAGGCGACAGTCTGACGAAGCTTCACGATTTGTTTTGACCATTTTATAGTTTTAAGAGAAAGAGAGCAAAATATTAAATATCCAACCGATAGAATAGCAAAGCGAAAGTGGATGACTGGATACATGGATATACCGCTCTTACCCTCATAAACAAGATACTTAATGGATTTTGACGATAATAATTTATTTACTTGCATATACACGCATGCTAATAACACGTAACTTTATACTCAAAATAACATGTATAAAGTAAGTCGGAAAAATTCCTGCCATTCCACCCCAGTACGTACTTCATATTTGCATTTTCATCATGTTTGTTATAGGTACATTGATGACGGAAAAATTATTTATGATACTATTGTTATTGATATTGTTACTTTTATTATTGAGTTTAGAAATAAAGAAAATGTTAACAAAGAAATATTGCCTGGAAGAGATCGCAATTTTAGTAATAAGGTTCCTAAATATCTCTTACATATAGCTGATGAATGTTACGGACAGGTGCCGTAAGAAAAAGGTACAACAGAGTCACGATGCCGTGATGTGAGCGAGTGACTGTTCGCAAAACAATCATGACGTAACCCTTCATTCTCTGAATGAAACTACAGAAACATCGGCACGTAACCATTCGCTTCATAAATGCAGTTTAAAGGCCTTTTCGACTATCGCGCATTGGATGATAAAATCGTTTTATCTCTTGCGTATCAGACAGTGTATCACACCCGTTTTGCTATGACAAATCTAACGAAAAATTTTAAATATCTTCTATAAATATATTGATAACTTTTTTTTTATTCCTGACACATTCAAAATTCATGTCAATTAAATATTATGTTTAGTTATCTATATTTTATAGGAATATATTACGATTCGGATTTGAATAATTTGAACTGTACATGTACTATCACGATGATATATAATTTTTAAATACATTTAAATTCTAAACATAACACAATACGACATAAATAATTAATAATCATCTGCTGCCATTTAAGAGTCTAAACAGCAACTGTTAGCTTATGATCTTGTTGTAGAGTTGCCATTGCAAAAACATCGAGTATTTTATTGCTGTAAACAATTTAAAATTGTAGTTTCTTTGGAGGTACGATTGAATCATAAACAATAAAATGTACATAACTCATAGAATGGACCCTACGGAACAAAACTGTTTAATCATAGAGTCGCGAAATCGTATTAATCGGGATGTAAGAGATTAGTCTCTTAGTTAGATTTATTTTGAGCGAATATTTTAAGACAACACTTTCTATATATACATATGTTCATGAATCTATATCTATACTATTGTATAGATCTATTGGCTCTGTCTCTATATATATTTTTCAACATTCTGTGATAAATAATCGTTTTATGATGATGTGATTAACTTTATACATTTTTTTTATTTTTGTCTGTCTATATGTCTTCTTATAACTCAAGATCGGCTTGACGAATATTGATGTAAATTGGTACACACCAAGAATATGTGATGGCGTACATGATAGGCCATATATAATATCAGTAAACCCTACAGTATCTTGTTAAAATGAATTTCAAATCGTTAATTACGTATTTCTTTATAAGTGTATGTGTGTATGATGAAGCAATAAAATAATCGGTGATATTCATACAATGTAATATTATTATTTCTTATTAATTATATTATAATATAATATTAATTTGCGTGTATTTTACGCTACGCGAAGAAGGCGGTGGACGGTTAGCACCGAATAAAAAATATGTAATAATAAATAAAATCTAATAATAATTTAATAACGTTTGTTCAAAATTCAATAAAAACAATACTAAACTCACAAGACTCATCCTTTGACCTATTCTATGAATAACAATATGTGGGGGATGGCATAAGGCGCTTTTCATTCGAAATGACTGTACACGTGCAACGTGTGTTAATGACAAATTAATGATGAGGTAAACATCATTAATCCTTAGTATTTGTAATTATTAATACACGGGTCATGATATTGTTGTTATGCAGGGCTTAACTTAATTTTTGAATTCTTCTCTATAATCGGATGACTATCATAGGTGTATTCATCTGAGCATCAAGCTAAAACGACAACCGATTTTGGTGCAAGTTTAACTAATCGCAAACTTTCACTATTGCACTTTCTAATCAGTTTAAAAAGTGTTAGATTTTGTATCAACATCTGATATATTGTTAATAGGTCATGGATTAATATGACTGCATCGCATCACGGAGCATAGATCCCGTATGTTATAAAAAGGAGAGTCTGTGTTATTGAACAGTGAATTACATCTTAGAGAAGACTGGAGGCAAAGTCAAATTATGATTAAATTATTAAGTTTAATAATTACTTAAGCAAGTTTTGTTGTAACCAAACTGCATATCTGAATGCCTACGTAATCAATGCAAGGGTACTATGGAGCAAGCGACGCCGACGGCGAGGTGATGATATCAGCATTCAACTAAAGCGTAGGCGAAGAGATCATGCCTAATTTGAACTTTTAACGTAGCGAGATACAAGCAGAAGGTATTCAAATAATTGTAGGTACATTGGCACAGACTAGTCTGTCAGAAGTTTCTTTTCTTTTTAGAAGACAACTATTTGGCTAACCTTTAAACTTTTTATTAAATAGCTAATTCCATTACATATACTCTCGTAGTGATGGGTTAAACAATAACCTTGATAACATGAAAAATAGGACTTGAATCGTTTCATGGGAAAACTTCGTTATTTATAATCATAACATTATTAAAAGGAAATATATTTGGCGTTGATGACATTTTATAGGATTCGAAAAATTATCAGTAAATGCTTTTATTTCATGTGGGTACATTGAGATACATTACTTTTTATTACCTAGTTGTGTATCACAATGCATATTTAAAAAACTATTAAAAATAACATAAATAAAACATTAAGGCATGTTGAATTTTTAAGTTAAAAGTGAATACGGGTTAACTCTATAGGTACTTTCGACATAACTGTAAGTAACAATGGATTATGGTTCTTATTCGATTTCAAATATTCAATCTTGAATAAACTATTATATTATTATTCATAATTTATGATTAGCAGCATTCAATGTTTAACCTTCAAAAGAACATTCCTAACGCAACGGAAAACATAAAATCAACACTACGAATACCAAGCGCAACCTTAAGCCTCTTAATCTGTCGCTCGAATAGTTAACAAACTTGTTTGCGAAATCTGCGATCATTAAAGTTAACGAGACAATACGTAATAACGCCTTCATAGTGAACTGAATTTTAGAAGCATTCCATATTAGGCTGTGTTATAAGGTTGTTAATATTGGTACGGGGGAGTGGTGCGCGCCTCCACATTTGATGACTTTAGTATCAACTCTGAGTATGTGTTTCTGCTTCCTCAACAAGGTGCTTTGATGATCCCCTCCGCACCTACACCCGGAGTCTGAACAAACGCCTACTGACCTCCATGGCATTAAAAAAGCTTTCTCAGCAACTACATGCAACTCATGCGACCTCGATATCTTAAATGCACAAACATAGTCTCAGAATGGTGTACATCGAACTAAAAGTTTACACAACCTGTAGTGGTAATAGAATACATCGAACGTAACAAAATACGCTAACTATCTATGGTCACTTAAGAATATAGACGCTTTTAAAACTACCTACATTTAAATTTAACTTCTGACATTTCATAAAAAATTAAGACAAACTTTGACAGAAATGGCACATAATTTAAATCAAAATATGGAAATGTGCAATAAAATATTACCTACGATGGCTGCGAGTCACGGTATTTAAACATAAATAAATTTATAACATTTTATACCTGAGCACGGTTCAATAAAATTAACGCTGACTCTCTAAACAATGGTGTGATACTCACCAATTGTATTACTTTGAGCATGCCAGGCGGCGTTTTGAAATATTCTACGTTGACTTTAATCCAGTCTAGAGCACCGCCTTGCTGCTGGGACGGCGCCTGCTGCTGGTTGGGTTTGTTATGATCAACGGTCACGACCGTCTCGGGAGCCATCATCCTTTAAATTTATCCTTAAGCGTAAAAAAAGTTTGTAATAAATACACGAACACTGACACTTAAAACCTTAGTACACTAAAGACGCGTGATACATTTTCGGCCGGCACCAGCGAGCGTTGTTGAGTTCGTACGACGCGCAACTGGATGGCGGGGAGGCAGAGTGGCGACCGTCGCTCGGTCGCGGCACGAACGTGCGACCACAGTGACGACACCACTCGCTACTCACTCGATGATGAAACGTTAAATATATACATGAACCTATCTATTGATGGAAAATATAACTAAGATCATTAGCAAAAACATATGTTAATTTGGTATCAACAACTCTTACAAGTCGTTGCTTATTTTTTACCAGGAAATGAATTTCTTAGTATCCATTATAAATATTTAATATCAGTTTTTTAGGACATTGCTCGGCTCTATACAGTATCAGCCGCATCAATGACAGAAGGCCCCAGGCTACAGGGTCCTCAGTGTGGGTAAGCAAAATTCATAAAATATTTGATGAATTCCGACAGAAGGAAAGACCCTTGACTAATTTTAATAAAGGGCTCGTCTAAGACAAACTACGGTACGAATGGTGGTTGAATATTTTGCTCATCTGACTAGCTACCAGCATCCCTATAAAATTAATCGTAAAATATTTCCAAGGTTTAATAGGCCGTACTTCATTATACGGGTCTCCAAATTTCTTTTCAGTCTGCAAGACGTCGATAATACCGTCTCAGGGCGACGATTTTCACTTGTTATCAGGTGACACGTCTACTCATTTATCGATTAAGTACCCGCAAAAATATTTAATAGGTATTGTAATAAAGATAGCAAACACAATATTTTAACTATATCCACTTATCTACTTTCCCTCCCACATTTTATCGAGAAATTAACGGATATATTCGACATGATAACAGGACAAAGTGATTATCAGTAGCCAATGGATTATACAATATTTTTTTACAGATTAAATAGCATACGCCTGTTTACCGGTTATTCACATATTTTACAGTATACCGTAATAGTATTCCAAAGGCTAAATAAAATAAGCAAATATGATTCTGCTGATGACTTTTACGCCAATGGTTTGTGACAATAACTCTATAAGGTATATAAGAGCAGCATAGTAGAGTATTCTAAACTACCCAACTACGTGAAAGAGAATCCGCTGAGGCCTTGCACTGTAGCTGCACCGCTGTAGAGTCAAACCTAAGTTCTTCTGCATTTCATCGGTTTTCCACAAAATGTTACTGTATAGTAACGAAATTAAACCGATTGTAATCATGTAATAATAATCATTTACGAGAAAACCGGGTAAGATTAACCGGGAAAGTGCGTTTAGAATCACGCGCAATGTAGAGCTCCGGAGTAGAGATCGAGGGGTTATTTCAATATAAATTGCAAACCTAAGTAGCATTAAGAGTTTTCCTTTAAAATTATTCATATATGATATTTCTTCACATGTCAAACCAAATATTTAGCTTTTAGGGGGAGAGACTTGAATCAAAATCAACACTTTTAAGCTTAATATTTCGCAAGCAGATTCCATAATCGAATGACAACAAACGATACACTATGAGGGAGACAAAAAAATCATCCCTGCTTTACATATAGGGGAGATATACTAAGTTTATTTTTTTAAGAGTTTAATCCACCACTTTGTCCTCGTGATAAATATGTAGCTTTCTAATACTAAGAGTCTATCGATATATTCAATATGCTACGGACAGATGAACATGACAATTCTGTTTTGATTACCTAACCTTAAAAAGTATATGCATGTAGTACCAATTATTAAACATTATGACACTTACCTACTTGAATTTCTACCTACTTCCTTAACGTGATGAAAACCATCGTCCCTATTACTACATCGATATCAACATCCCCTTTTTAATTGTGTCAGTGTTTTTAATATACGAAGAAATGGTGATAAAACTTCATAGCAAATCTGTACCAAAATATTTTAGCTATTCCTAATAGTATTATTATTCCAAAAATACCTACAAATTAGTATCGGGCTATACAGTAAAGTTCGTATAAATTAATATAAGAAATATTTATACAAATTTATGTTGTAGCAATTACAAGTTTTAAATGGCCTAAACTCAATACGAAGTTTACATATTTCTTTAGATTTGATTTTTGTGACAAGGATTACCTGGTACTAAACCGTGCGGTTGGCTCCAAACGAATCTTATTCTCAACTTCAAAAGAATGGGTGCTAAATGCTTTGCTTTATTGTTTAAACCTTAACACGGTAAATGCGTGTTATTTTTTCTATTAAGTTAATTAGGTCTATAACTTATTAATATATCAACGAACGGTCCATTTTTTTAATACATAAAAACGTTTAATGTTTTAAACTCAATATCCTTTTTTTAGAAGGGGAATCTTCAAGATACCCGAACCTTGGAAGGTATTTTATAAGGGTTTTTACCTAAAAAACCCGCTCGGCTACCATCGGATGCACAAGTGGCCCCGGAATCTCTAATGTACGCATCGGTGCAAAGTCAATATACCTAGGCAGGTTTATTTTCGATATATTATACTGATTAAACATTGAAGTGGTAATAAAATCACTGAAAGCAAGAAGCAAATACCGCAAATGCATGTATCTAACCTTCTTAGACACTGCTTCTGTTGAAACGTGAATCGTTGCGGTTTTTTATAACAATTTTAATAGTAAACACAACTGTAACTCAATATGCTATGTCATATAACAACGATCACAGATATGATAAATGCTTAAAATTGAAATGGGTACTTGTCTTAATTATGTGGAGATATTCTGGGTTCATCTGATTTGACCTTTTGGAATTTTTCGATCTAGGAGGGATTTTTAAACCTGTAACACGGGTCAACGTTTGTATTACAAAGGCAACTAATTTATTAGTATAGTAACTGACGCTATCCAAAAAACTCTCTTTTATCTCTAAACTAGCTAAACCCTGCACGCGTTGCTACGCCAAAAATAAAATAAGGTAATCACAGTGGCGCCATCTGTCGAAAATTAGTCGGACCTTCGTGGGCTCTACACAACAACTTGGCGTAAGATCATCACATGATCAAATGTATAGTTTACGATTCTATAAAGGACATACAGACAAACATTCATTTTTATATATATAGATAACTGGGAATTTTTAAGCTTTTTTTCCACATCGAAATTTTTGTGAACGCAGGCCGAATTAATAAGTATTCTTTCTTCCCACACTATTACCATTGCAACTACAGTAACCCCAGATGGACTGCCGCTTTTCCCGAGGTAGATTTTTTTTTAAATGTACTGTATGTAATAACTACGATTACCTATTGATGTGAAATATCTAATGTGGCGGGTCCATTTGTCCATGGGCAGTGGTCCTGCCTTGCCACGCATTTGTTACTCTTCGATTGTCTTACCGTTAGGCTTGGACCAGCAGCGACCCTATGTTCATGGCGCAGACCTTTAAAAACTTTGCAAAAAAATAGAGTGAAAATATTAACATTTATTACTATGTTTAATTTTTATCGAAACTTGAGCAGTAGGTCTACTAGTGAGGATATTTGGGCGACAACAGTCGAACCCTAAAAAACTGGTTCATTGTGAAATTTGATACTTCGGCAATTCAATACTTCGGTATCCGAACTTCAGTATAGCAATAAAAATGTTTAGTTAAATCAATATTAGTTAATCAGTTTAATCAATTGCAAGTGCTGAATATCAACGATTACTCTGTATTTTATGTGTTACAGAACTTTTGAGTACAGTTTATTGACATAAAATATCGTATTTTTAACATTACGTAATGAAATTGTTGATTAAAATTTACATAGAGATGAATAAGCCAACACCGATTAATAATATGGAAGTAACTACCTCATAAATATTAACTTCCATCTCTAACAGTAGCCAATTATGGACTTTTACTACATATTGTCCGCTTAGAAAATCTGCTGTTTGACATACGTTTCTTCCTGTATTGTCTTATCGTGAGAGCTCATCACGCTACAAGGAGGCGATAGCTAATCTGTTTGGCCCTTCACTTTTAATTCAGTACGCCATTATTAGTTAGTTATTCTTTGCTGGCTGTTCAACTTGTTTGTGTTAATATATTTCGGTGACTTTGTTTTTCTTACGGATTATATAAATAAATATTTATAAAATACTTAAGCAGACACCATTGTAGCTGTCCACACTGATCATGTATTAAACCTTTGCAACATCGAACACAACCGAAATACCTTACTATATTTGCACTCTTAAGTTTATACTATATATATATAAAACTAGCACTTCACAATATTTATGTAAGTGCGGTCATTGTAGAGTAGGCGAAAAAAGTAACCAAATAATTTTACTGATTTAGAATGAGCTACAATAACACTTGATAGCCTTTATTATAAACTTTATTATTTCTATATATGTATTAGTTTTAGTAATGAAAATCTTGAATTTCATACTTACGTTACAAACAAAAATAACGTACCTACATAACTAATTTAACTGAGACAAAACATAAACGTATTTATGATAGTCAAAGACTAAGTAAACAATTATATAAATACTTATTACTCCAAAAAGATAATAAAAAACAAACAAATCAATAGCTTTCATAACAGTTATAGATTTGCAAGCAGATATAACTTTCTAGATAAACTTTTAGATTATGAAATAGTTAAATATTTATATATTTGACACTGTTGGCCATGTTTATAAATGGTCAGCGCTGTGATCATCGGATCGCCGAACGATATCCAATACTGTCTGAATTAAAGATGTTTCAACTTCACAGAAATTAATCTAGATGTCTGTAGCATAGTAAAATTTTTATTCGTCATTTTCGGGTGTCAGTGTCTATCTCATCTCACATATAAATACAGCTAGAGCACGCGGTGTGCGAACATGTCCAAAGAGGGTGCTACCCTATACATTGATTTATAGTTCTGAACATTCTATCATAACGGAGATAAAAATACGTTGAGGATTGTTCCTCATCACGCTACGAGTGAACGGTCATAGGAGATACCATAAACAAAGGCACGGAGCCTACATGGACTACTGAATCCCTGTCTTCACAACCCATTTACACTTCTCAACAGGTAGGTACCTTGGTAATCCCAAGACCACAAAACTTACTTAGGCTACAATTACATCAGCACATTTTGCTGTCTCCCAAATTCCAAATGGGGACTCAAACCAAAGCAGGTGCAATAGGTCTGCACAGTAATAGTAAGATTCGTTTAAACTTACTGCTGTGTGATCTAGCAGAAAAAAACAACTCCTAGGCAACATGTAGAAAATACTTTTACAGCATCTAAGGTATGTCATGCTGTATGACAACTGGAACTCTAGAATTCAAATCAAAGGCTACCATACAGACTTACCTCTCCTTACATACCGAATAGAACATATCAATGTTCAGAAAGAGAAGTGCGGCAGTACTCCATGCTAACACACAGAAGGAAACAGAGTTGGAAG
>DWPA01001604.1:0-18008 GCA_018251375.1 Calpodes ethlius | reverse complement strand
AAGTTGATTAAGATGGAACTCGAACCCAGAAGAGCGGCGGTGTATAGTTATCAGTTACCTTGATGAAGTGAATATTAAGTAAATGAATTCGCGTTACAAAGATTTTATATTGCAAGTGGGTATACTTGCTTTTGGGGTAAATATTGATCTAATATAGAACATAGCTAGTTAGTAATTATATTACCTACCTAATGTTATGTGTTATCGTCTAAACTTGTTTGTTGACGATGGAGACAAGGGATTTAGTTTGAATTTAGGGAAATAATTGTACATTATAATGAGCTCCATACACCCCTAAGGCTAACACAGCATAGCCGCAGCCGCAGCCGACTCGCAGTGTGCTCTGGTGAATAACGAACAAGGTTGTGACGTACTTTCCTTCCTGTGGAGGCTATATTATCTAATACTGGTCAGTTTATCTAATCACCACATTTTGGGCAAGTCGGTTGGTTCACAGTTTAAGCTTGTAGTTATATCCATAGCTTGGTTGTTTAAGAAACTTGATAAATTTTATTTTTCATGGGGATACTATTATGTTTGTGAGCCATGACAACCTATCTTATAAAAGTATATTCCACTTGTTATTGTGTCGCACGTCTTTTTTCTAAAGAGTTAGCGTCCTACATTTTTTGTGCGTAAGCGTGCAACGAATAGGTAGAGTATTGTCTAGGAGGCTGGTAGCCTGGACAAAATTCATAGGCTGGTTTTTCCATAGGCGCTACAGCCTGAACGTTTCTCTAAGATATCGTTTCGTCACTTCACGTAAATAGGTAAGGAATTAGCAAAACGTTCGTTATTTTCACCACGAAATGTAAGTGCAGTGCATACGTTTTCAGTGCTTGAGAGTGTACCAAAAAGTGTTGTCTATAGTGGCTATACACTATACGAAAAGTTTATCCTATTTGTAGATTTGAAAATTAAAATAGTCATATAACATCATGCCTATATGCATTAACAATCAAAGAAAGTAAATAAGAAATAAAAAATAACAATGCGTGAATAGTAGTATTATATGGTTTAAGCGCCATCTAGTAAAGAGTTATAGAATTATTATAAAGTGAAATAAATGTTTAACGAAATTGTTACATGGCGTTTATTCTGTTATATGATATTATTTTTTACTGTAAACTCCATTTAAATAGTTTCAAAGTTCAAACGTCGTTTTTAATAAATAATTGAGTCCTTCAGCATAGACAATATTTTAGTCAAACACATTAACGTTGACGCCTTGACAGTTCGTTTCAAGTCGATTGTAAAAACCGATAAATAAAGAATATAAAATAATTTCCTTTTTTATAATTATGTAATAAGATTTTCAACATTCTAAGAAAGATTTTTAAATGATAACACGTCAACGCTTTTGACTAACACAGTATTCTTAATTAAATTTCAGTTATAATTTTATCATTTTAGTATGATTTAGAAATCATAAAACTATTGACTACATAATTAACAAGTAAAATTTAAAATTTATTAACAAGTCGACTGTTTTTTAGAGATCTGAAGTGTATGGTGAGATTATTTAATTATCAGAAAACTTAAATAGTTTGTTTGAATCATAGATCACATATCTTTGAAAAACATTACAATTATTGTTCAGAAAATACCCGTCTTACCCGTTATTACGATAAGTATGTCAAATTAAATATTGTGAGCAACAAATCCAAAAAGTATTTATTGAATAACTCATACAATAAATTATTACATTAATAAGTAATACTACTGTCATATTTTTTTTACTTAAGCATCTGCAAACTTATACAAACTTCCGAAGCATTAAATTTTTCATTCATTCATTTCAATTCTCCATGAGCACACCGATTTCAATTGCATTCTGCAAATATTATTGTCCCGTACGTGTATTATTATTGTGAGACTTAATACATAGCTTTAAGCTTAAGCTTATAGTTATGCGGGTAAATGTATTATTTGTGTAAAATAATTTATTTAAGTATTTTTATTAGCTTTTACTTTGTAATATGAAAAGCTCTTGATACCGGTATTTGAATATTTTGAAATCATAGACAATATACCACATATAATAATTAATAAGTAGTACTCTGTGTTGTTCGCGACTTTAACTTGTAATTTGACATTTCGAAAGTCTTTTAGTCTATGTCTAAGTGGTATGGTGGCCGATTTATCAATATTTTTCGTAAATTGTTGGTTGAATTAGGCGGGAAGTTGATTTTTGTAATAAATTAACAATGAGCGTCGAGGAGGATGTAATGAAAATACAAAAAAAATTAAATAAGATGATATCCGATGACGGAACGGTACGTGTGATTATAGAATAGAATACTAATAAAACTATTCACTTATTCAGCTTTGTAGATGCTACCCAGTATCCATATCTAGGTAACAACATAATGCAAACACATCTAATCTACTGTGATTTGACTAAATATTGCTATATTCTAATATATTTCGCAGATTACAGTTGTTTGTTAATCATATTGTGTTGAAAATTGCCGATCTACTTAATAATTTAGAGCTATAGGCCGGCCTCATTGTTGATCCTAGCTACAAATATTTTGGTGTCGTATATAAAAGTCTGATGTATTATTGTCTTTTTTAGGGTCAAGAGGATGCTTTAGATCATTTGAAAGCTCTTCAGACCATGGCTATCAACTTGGATGTCCTTACGAAGACCAGGATAGGTATGACTGTAAATGGTTTACGGAAATCTAGCAAGGATGAAGAAGTGATATCTTTGTGCAAGACTTTGATTAAAAACTGGAAAAAATTCTTATCAGCTCCTAGTACGCCATCTAAAGAGTCCAGTGGATCTTCAAAGTCCAAGAAAGATTCAAAAGACAAGGATAAAAAAGATGACAAGGAGAAGGATAAGAAATTGCCAGCTTCCTTCCCCCCGCAGTCCAATACCACTGATGCAATAAGGCTTAAATGTCGTGAACTTCTAATGCAGGCGTTGAAAACTGATGAATCTGCCAATGCTTGTGCTTCCCCCGAAGAGTTAGCTGAAGAGCTAGAGGAGTGCATTTATGCAGAATTCAAAAACACAGATATGAGATATAAGAACAGGGTAAGATCGAGGGTCGCTAATCTCAAAGATCCTAAAAATCCAACGTTACGTACAAATTTTTTGAATGGTGTCATTGCTGCATCACGGCTTGCTAAGATGACACCGGAAGAAATGGCAAGTGATGAAATGAAAAAGTTGAGGGAGAAGTTCATTAAGGAAGCCATTGATGATGCTCAACTGGCAACGGTGCAGGGTACTAAAACAGACATGCTCAAGTGTGGCAAATGCAAAAAGAAGAACTGCACCTACAATCAACTGCAGACGAGGAGCTCGGACGAGCCCATGACCACCTTTGTGCTTTGCAATGAATGTGGCAACCGTTGGAAGTTCTGTTAAGACTGCTTTTAATTATCTTAGAAAAATGTGTAACTTTTACAGTATAGATACAATAAATGTATCAAGTAATTTTATCACACATTAATGGATTATGATATTTTTCCTATTTTGATTGCATTGACCTTATAGCTACCACTGACAATGGAATCATGTTAAGTAGATAAGGGAAACTTAGTTTTAACATAAATAAATTAATCTGCTTAAGAGAGGTTTCTAAGTTTTATTTATTAAGGCTACGGATATTTGTGTGTCTACTTAATATTTATGTCATATTATCTGATTGGATAGTAAAGGTAAATAAAATACAGAAATTCTTACTATAGTTGTATTTTTACCATACTTCTAATTTAAACAGGAATGTGTCCTTATAGGACAAAATATAGCAAATTGTTCCTTCTTAACTACAAAACTAGTATTCCACAGATTTATAAATTACAGTTATCATACAATGATTATATTTTAAAATTGCAAGCAAATATAAAGTTATGTTAAGTATTGCATAGCATGCTCACATAAAGTAAAACAAAATCACATCACTAAATACTTATGTTTTAACAACTGTCTTTCTTAGGTTAAAATCATTCAATCATATTGTTTGTTTAACTTAGTCTTTTTTCAATTAGGGAGCATTAATATACATCTCCATAAACAACTATTAAGCAATATTTAAATAATAAAGTTAAAAGCATGCTATTTGTACAACTTAACGAAAATCACTGACAAATAATATGAATACGTCCTATGTCATAATTTTTAATAAAAATCACAATATTTGAGAGAATAAGGACGTAATTTACGATTTCTAAAATACAATGAATAATGATCTTAAAATTTAAAAGTAAGGCGTGCTTCACACACGTAGTCGGGTCGGCACATTTGATGCAACTGTTTCTTAAACAACAACGTTGAGTTTATGAAGCAATACTATGTATACCCGGACGGAACCGATCGGTTCGGCATTATTCTGGTTTCGTACTGGAAGACGTCGCTCATTATGTTTAATAACTTCTTTTGTTTGGAACTATAGAAATAGTGTAGATCGAGCGGCAAAACCTTACCGGCATAAGCGTGTTTTATTACCGCCATGCCTAAATATATGATGCTATGAGTTCGGCTAAGCCGAGCTGCCTTTTTCTTGAAAATATGCACAGTATAGATTTTACCGCCTGACTGCAGATTAATGCCGATCAGACTATGTGTGTAACACACCTAGCTTCTGATATTTAACAAAAGTTAACGAGTTTAAATGTTTATCCTTTGGGCTACGCAGTATCGTTTCGGTTTTCTTTTGGAAGTAAACCTTGCACACAGCTTTAGCTCATCATAGATATATATTGAATTGCGTTTTGATTTTCGCATACAACATTTTATGCAAATCTAAATATTACAATTATACTAGATATAGATAAAAAAATAATTTCAGCCAATATTCTGCAACTTTATAGGAAGCATTATACTGTTTTGACTCGATATATTATTAATATATAAAGCTAAGATAGGTACAGGATAAACTATGCATTACGATTAGCTGCCGTGTGCGAAGTCTCTTAGAGTTTAGTTACAAGATTCATTACACAAATAAATGCCCATTGTTATGTTCCTCATGAAACCGACAGTGGATTACAATCCATGTTCATACCTTTCTTTCCACGATGCCCAAATATAGGCTGGTAATTGCTATAATTAATATATTTATGTATACTGAAAATGGCCAGGTTATTTATCAACTAATATGGCAAGCTATCCTTTGGTGAATATCAACAGTTTCTCTTTTTGGATAACACTAAGGCTCTATACATTTTCCACATTTTTCTTTTAAAATCACTTAAGTACGTTCATGTAGCTATATATAATTATAATCTAGCACAATCTAGTTTTATGAACTTAAATATAAACTTACTCATCTACAGCCAGCTTTCCAGATTTTATTTTTACAAATATTTTCTCCTCATTGCTCAACTTAACCTTATTTTGCATATCTAATTTGAGATCACTAGACACATTATCCTCTTCGTCCATTTTCGTAATAGTAAAACTTACATCGTCATTGGCCACAAAACATTCAGGGATAAGATTCTTTTGATAATTAAAGTGAGATTTTAAATGTTCTCTTAAGAAATGGGACTGTATTACAACCAAATCGCAGAAGGAGCACTTGTGCTGTGCTGCATTAACGTTGTCGGTGTCCTCGTGCCTCCTGTAGTGATTCGTTAGAGCATCTTGCCGCTGGTTAGTGTACGGACACAGCAGACACACGTGTAGTTTACGATCTTTTAAAGGCGATGTTTCTGTTGTGCTAGTGTCTTTTCCAAAGTTATTTGTAGAATGTCGCCGTTGTAGAAGACGCAGAGTTTGTTGGTCACTAATAGAGAATTGTTGAAAATCAGATTTTGGAAGTCTCCTAGGCATAGTTTTTATAGCCAGTTTTATATTATCACGAGCATCGTCTTGCCTATTTTCTTGGTTTTCCAAATCTAAATCTGAAATTCCGTTGCTTTCCTTTTTTCTTTCAGCTTGTGCTTCGTCGTTCATTTGATGCTTTCTCATGTGCTGAACGTAATTAGCATAATACTTAACAGAATAATCGCAAAGTTCACATTTATATCGTTGCTTGGAACCGTGCAGAGATAAGTGAATTTTATACTGCTCTCTTTTTTCGAAAGCCGAGGGACACTTGTGACATTTATAGCGTTTTTCTTTTTGTCTCCCATTCTTTAAATATGTGGGATAAATAAATTCTGGATTCCCATGCATTAAATATCCAAATTGTGGATCTGCTTGTAGGACGGGAGGGAAATGATCATTTGGTTTTACTAGTTTGTCTTTGTCAGTTAACACTCTTTTTTGAGCTTCTGTTTTTCTTTGAAATAGATCTGTCCCAGATAATGGTATATTCTTGTAATCTAGGTCTTCCCCAGATTCATAATCGCAAGTTGAATTTTTTCCCTCATTTTCATGCAATAACTCGTGTTTAGCTAAGTTACCAATGTTTTTAACAGCGTAACTACATTTCTTACATTTGTGTTCAGCATCACTCCCATGTAATCCCATATGGTAACTTAAAGCAGAAGTTTTAAAGAATTTTGCAGGACATTCCTTACAAAAATATTGTTTTGGCACATGTTTAGATTCACAATTCTTTTTAGTGTTAATTTCAAAAGAGTTTTTACCGGGGTTAGAAACAATCCATGTTACTTCTGATGTTGTAGGATTATGAGCGGATTCCAAACGAGGCTCTCTATGAGCTGGATCTACATTATGTATGAACTTTAGCATTTTCGTTTTTGTATGATATTCATCAGAGTGGACAAATACGTGGGAAGTCAGTTCTGTTTCATTTGGCACTGAGAATTCACAACTGTTACATTTATTTGCGAATGTTAGATCGTGAAATTTATCGTGTAATTTTAGTTCACTATCTGAAAAGAATCGAGCTGGACATTTTTGGCAGAAACTTAGGATTTTAGTTTCTTTAAGTTCAATTCCAGTCCCTTCTGTCTTTGATGTTTCTTCGGTGACGTTTGTTTTTTCTCGTTCTATTACTGCCCGTAATTTTGCTATTTGTTCGTCGTCTGGAATATCAGACTCGACTGGACAGTAAATGCGACCATATATTTCACTGTGGGTTTTTGAATGTTCAGCTAAACGTCCCTTATTATCACAAGTAAACTTACATTCCAAACATTTATAAATGGTAACATCACTATTCTCAAAAACTATGCAGTGAATTTTCTCATGGTTAGGTATTTTGCATTTTTGTGAATTTACGTATGAACAGTATCGACACTTATACATTTTATGAAATTCATTCTTTGCCGATACCCACACATACGGAATTTCATCTAAGCTTAATGAATTTTCTGGTCTTACGTCTTCAGAGTTTTGGGGTGAACACTCTGCTTCCAATTCACTTTCCATTTCGCTTTTCTTGGGGAATATTCCATGTACTCGCATGTGTTGGTGAAGAAGGTGTCTTTTGGAGACACTGTAATTACATTCTTGACATTTGTAAGGTGTATCTGCTGGAAGACGGTGAAATTGTTCATGATAGGAATATTGGGATTTACTGTTTGTTTCATAGGGACATTCAGTACATCTGTGCCGTTTAGTGGAATGTGGATTGTGTCCTTCGGGTAATGGCGATTTACATCCCATTGCTTTTGCAATATAATCTTCCGGATCATCAACACCATGTAAAGTCAAATGTTGAACCAATTCATGTTCATCCTTTACAAAATATGGACAAAAATAACATTTGAATATAGATTGCGACGAGGGCTGATGTTGTTGTATATGCGCTATAAATACACTCTTATCAGAAGATTTGAACGGGCACTTTGTGCATGTGTCACCAACAATCTCATTTAATATTGTTGCTGGTTTTGGCTTTACAGTAGTTATAACTTTAATGATGCCAGCATGCTTCAGTCGGCAGTGTCTCTGAAAAAGAAATAAGGATATCAGCATATATTCATAATTGCAATGTTGCGTATTTTTGGGAAAGTGTATCTAAACTATTTCAATTATTAAAAATTATCTTATGTTTTTATTAAATCGTTTATCTTATAATGATTACATAAACAAAAGAGATTAAATCAATTTAGGTGAATATACTAAGTTTTTGGAGTGCCAATTTTCAATACTGAGTGTAAAGTAGACTACAACTTCTGTACAAAGGTAAGTACATCATGTGTTACCTGTATGACATGCTTCCAGTTGGATAGTTGGTTGCAATGGCCACATCGGTACGCAAGATCTGCAGGATCTGGGGCATTTTCAGGCCTTTTTGAATTATTAGATGGCGGTTTCGGCTCCTCCAATATGTCCGTAGGTTTTGAATGCCCTCGTACATGTTCCAATAGTGCTTCTCTCGATGTATCTCTGAAAAGAGATAATATTTCATTAAAATTATAATATACCTAGTTTTTAGGTCGTTTTAAAGTTTTATACCAGTTTTATTTTGATCGCACTGGGTGCGTCGAAGTAAATCGAGATAAATTCGGAGAAAGGTTTACTTAATTGTAAAGTTGACTATATGTATTTAAATTTTAACGAGCCAAGTAATTTAAAAGAAATGGGGTCGCGGTGTACCGTCTAACACTTATACCGCGAAATAAACCTGCGTAGGTAGGTACCTGCTACCTCCTATTTATAACATAGATTCATAAATATTGTTCCAGTACCAAATAATTGCGAATAATATAAATTTTCCCGATTTATCCTGCTATAATAACAATTTTACATAATGAATAGGATTCAGAACCTCTTGTTTTTCTTTTCGCGTGTCCTTACTACTGTAACAGCTATAGCTAGTTTTGGCATCGAATTACTCGTATTCATTGTAATTAGTCACTCGAACAAAGAAAAGAATCCCAAAATTCAAGTGCTAATGTGGCGGTGCCGCGGCGATACAAACACTTGTTGCCACAGTAGTTTATTGCGTCTCGGAATCAACGCCGCGGGTTCGTATGTTTGTCTGTCGCGTGTTTTTTCAGCTTTGTTTATTTTCTAAATAAACGACGCAAAATATTTTGACGTTTCATCTTATTGGCTAAAATTCCACAAGGAGACGTCAAGGCTCAGGACGCGGCTTACTGGTTACATTACGCATGCGTCGCGAGCATGCGCCTTAATGAACAAAACTTATTGTTTATTGGCCGCGCAGATTGGATTAAAATTTCAAAGTTACTTTCGATGATCATGTCTTTAAACAAAGTAGAATTCGGAGAGAATCTTGAAGTTGTGTCGGAAATGAAATGAAAGTTAGTTTTTAAATAATTGAAACTGTCAATAATGAAGTAGTATCTTAATTATTGATTGACAGACAGTGTACAGTCTAAACCGGTGGACCTGGAAGCATGAAACTTTGTACAGAGGCTCCATATATATTGTAGGGACGAACTAAGGATGGATTTTTAAAAATGCGTCTTCTAAAGGGGTAGATTGGGCGGCAAATGTTTGTACGAGTATAAAAATAATATTTTCATAAACGTACTCGGGTAGTGTGCTGATGATAGTAAAACGGTAACAACATATAAAACATGGATAAATAAGAAATATTTAACAAAAAATGTTTACGTATTTCAAATAGAATTTACATTTTACAGAGAAATCCTATAATAATATTTATATCTACGTATATTATCATTAGATCAAAAACAAATGAACTTATAAGTTTTTGGTAGAAATTGTTAAAAATTTGAAAACATAACTACATAGTTAAACAATAAAACGAAATAGAAATCAAATGTGACTAAATTTTAAAATACTTATCGTTCAAGTGCTTCGTCGAAGTATTTTTGAAACAGGATAAAGATATACTGAATATATCACGCAAAGACAACATAAGGTAACTGTGAGCGGTTAGTGTTTTAAAGCTATTACAGTCTTATGTTTTCTAACTACCATTCCCAACTATAATCTCTTTATTATTTTTAATGTAATACTACTTAACCGGTTTTATAAAGAACTTTCATATTCCAGCAATTATTAAAATAATGTTAGGTACTCACTTATAATTGCACTTCTTACATTTCCATAACGTCTTCTTAGGTTTTTTGATGTCCTGGTTTAGTCCTTGCATCATTTCATTTTTCTGTTCAGTTAGTTGAGTTTGCAGGTTGAGTGGATGTATTTCTAAAGTTAAGTTCATTGATTTATTATTTTCATTGTATTGTTCATAATCCAAAGCAGTGTCGACCGACGTATTTGAATCCATATATTGAAACTCGTTTTCTCCATTTTCATTGGTAATGGGCATCGCTAAAAATTTATTGTATTTAGTATAATTTCTTCTACCTGTTTCGTCCGTCATGTGTACTTTAGCTTCGGCGTGGTAAGGATCTCTAGCAGATTTAAGTTTAATGTGCTTTGTGATGTCCCATCTCCAGTTAGATTTGTATTTACATAGAGAACATTCAAAAGGTTTCTTATTTAAATGTCCTACAATGTGAACGTGAAATCTTGATGCAGTCGACGCCCAAAACATGCAATATGGACATTTAAAAACTTTCTTTCCTAATGCTTGGCTAGGTGACAAATTCATACCGTCATTATCGTCTATAATTTCGAGTTCTAGATTTTTGTTGATTTCTGGTAGGGTGGAGTCATCATTAATACTGATATCGAGTGGGGTATCAAACTTACGTGTTTCCTGGTTGATGTTGTTCCACACGAAAACAACATTTTCCATTGGATGGGGTTCCGATTCCTTCTCTTCGTTCGGAGCTTCTGTTTCATTGCTATCTTGATTTAATGTCTCAGAATTTTGGTCAGTTGATGGAGTTTCAGTTTTGCCGCAACTTTGCATATGAATATATAAATCTGCACTAGATTTACACCGGTGTCTGCAATTTTGGCATCGCGTGGAGCTTAAAGTAGGAAGCAAAGCGTTGGTCAATATTCGATTTCCTTGTGGTGTACAATTTTTTTCATGTACTGAGTGTTCAGATAAGCATTTGCTTTCAAATCCGCAATTTTTACATATCAGTGAGCCTTCTTCACCGGTCTCTGTTAACAGTCTTTCTTTTAGCCTGTCAAAGAATGATGATTCATTTTTCTTCCGCACTCCTGTGTCTTTTACGGTAGTATTATTTACGGGTATTAAGGTAATGTCAACCGGAAGATGGTCAAACTTTTTGGTACTTAAATCTGCAGCATTTGATGACGGTGATTCCTTAAATTTTTTAGCGGGCGGTTCTCCTGTATTGGTTTTAGTCTGAGTTGGAGTTGACGTATTTAATGGTATTAGCTGAGGTATAGGTCGCGGTGGTTTCTTGCTTTGTTTCTGTTTAATGTCATCCGATGTTGGTGTGTTAAGATTATTTTGTGATTTTTGTGGATCATCTTTTTTTATTGTACTTTCTGTAGACGCTGCATCATTTGAATCGCTGTTACAGGCATTCATTTCTTGATCTGTGTATTGGACGCCCATATCCTGGAATTAAAAAAAATAGAACAAGTTACTAAAATGTATTCAAAACACATTACTACAACCCAAACAAGAATATCACAAAAAAATGAAACTTATTATTGCATCTTATAATGGAATTTATGACGAAAGGCATTCAAATTTGATTGAATTACGATTTACATTATATTAACAATATAATTTACGAAATATTCCACCCTATAGTCCTATTGGTAATAATCAATCAACAAACATAACGTTCCAGGTTCTATATTCGGTAGGAGTAACCATTTATGTGTTAAAAAACTCGAATCGTGGACTTGATGGTTTTGATGTCTCATTAAAAATGTATTCCATTCGCAACTCATTTTTTTATGTGGAAAGTGATTGTAAGCGTTTTTATTTATTTCTATTTTGTTCATCGTAGTTGTGAAATAAAAAAAAAAAACCTATAATTATGAACGCATGAAATAATAGCTTCTACAAAGCGTAATGCAGTATTGAACTTAAAATTTCAAATCAAAAAACAAGTCATAATAAGTCGAATTTACATTATACATAAGCAAGTGTATACAATAAACTAATATTTATATAGCATAAAAAATATTCGCTAAACATTTATAAATTCTGTTACATTTAATCAAAACTATATTACGAAATTAGAGATTATGCGATTATTTTTTCATTTAATATGTTTCATCTAAATCTACTGTATACCTACAGTACACACTTTAGTACACACCTTTAAACTTTCACTGTTTTAATAAAAATACCGTTTACAAAATTACTGTAAAAAAATTTTTGAACTAAATAAATCAATTCAGAATTTCGTCCCCTACATTTACTTTCGCAAACCTGGGAGTTAAAGAACGAAGGAATTAATTCGGGTTCCTCCTATCGGAACTAGTAAACTTTATACCTCAGCATAAATCGGGTTTAGTTATAACTGGCTGGATTAGTTACCACTAAACAATTAAGTTGAATTTAATGAACCATGATTTTTTTTTATGTTTACATTGCATTGATATTTATTTTTTTCTACTGAGTGATGCGTGATTCATTTCCGTATAGGTGGGCAACTCGTTGGTGACGTCCTACTTCTGTGGATAATTAAAAGCGATAGTGATTTACAATGGTGAGTATTAACATCAATAAGGCTAGTATAGATTTTTTAAATTTAGTTACAAATAACGAAAAAATATGATTGTAAATATCAATAATAACTTAAAAGTGGAGTATAATTAGTAATACTAATTATAATCCGCCTAAATTCAGAATCCTAAATATATACTCGCAGATAATATGCAATAATCGTGTGTAATCCATGAAAAACGATAAGAGATGTACTTTAAAAGTCAGTGGGTACTCGCGCAGGCATTATATATTTATTTTGGTTTATTATCTGTTACAAATACGTGCTCTAATAATCTTATAGTATAACATTTCTAAAAAGTGTCACGAAATCGAATCCCAAAAAAAACTTTTAGTGTCACTACATAATATAGAAATAGCTAAAAGTCGTAAATTTCCTACATTCAGTGAAAAAATATGTTGCTCAAATAACTTAGTAAAAAGTGATTGGTATAATTATTGGATACTATTTCGATATATCTCATTACTATTTAAGATAAACTTTGTAAACTTTTATAAATGAGGTAGGTATTTAAATTAAGAATTAATACTCGCAATGGAAGGTTTAATATATGTTAATAAAGGTTAAAGAAATAAAGTTCATGCAAATTAGGCTGTGCGAAGACGACATGCATTAGTACAAGCAAGTAAAGTGCTACAATGCGTATGGGGCCGAGTGGTTTGAGTGCAATCACAGCGGTGCCAGCGTGATAACAACTGCGTGACGTCACCGACCACTGCGGCCGCCCTTAGGCGCGGCCCCCTGCACTTATCGCGGTGATACTCACCGAGGAACGTGAATCCCCACTTCCTTCTTCCTCCTTAGTGATAAGCGCATTCATATTTGCCTCCTCTTCTGCCAGTAGCAAGTCGCTGGCGCCCACTCGGTTGCGACGTCGATTAGGCTTGCTTTGACCCTGGATTGACGTGTGGTGATTCAACTCGTGCACGGTCAGACTTTGCCTGATGTCTGCAGTGAAGTTACATATTGTACAGTGGAAGTTGCCGTTCCCGCCGTGGTTTCTATTATGACGATCCAAATTAAACTTGTACGATGTACGGAAATCGCACATGTTACATTTTATCATCGGCATCGAATGATATTTCACGTGTTTTGTGTATCTTGCTTTAATGTGAGTAACATAATTGCACTTGTCACAGGAAAAAACTTTATTCTTGTCTCTGGTTAAATCCGGTATTTCCTCTTCAATAGACTCTTCTTCATCCTTACATTCCTCTATATCCATTTGAATATCGTCACAGTCTTCTACTTCTTCCATCATATCTTCGGCTCGCTCAACAGGTTCGGGGGGCTCAAAAATTAAAGGTGCAACTACTTGTTTAGCAGGCGCTAGCCCCTCATGTACTATTCTAACGTGTCTTTGGAGTTTCTGTTGATGTCTCGAAGCATAAATACAATGGGGACAATCGTGGATCTTGAAACGTTCGAAGTGAACGTCGCGCGTATGTAGTAGATAAGCGCGGGGGTTCTGTGTATAGAAGGTGCACTTGGTGCAGCTGTAATTCCGCCTTATCTTGCAGTGCGGTAATTCTGGATCTTCCGCTGCGTCCGAGGATGCTTCGGAAGAGCCGTCGCCGCACACGCGGCCTTTGAGGGGGCGCACGAGAGTTGCGACCTCGCCGACTAGCGCGCTCGACGGCGAGGACATCTGTTGTAGCATACTCCGCTGCAACAAACAATGCTCGATGTCGGTTAAACGTTCCGAGACGAACGAAGCGCGGCGCGAGGGGCGCGCGGGGGGCGTGCAGGGCGCTGCAACGGATATGTGCGGAGCGCGAGAACGTCGCCGGCAGAGTGAGGCGGCGAGGCGACCGGCTGGCAGGCGACCGACAAGCGCCGGTGGCGGCTGGCGGCCGGCCCCGAGGGCGTGTGGGCGCGGGACGGGTACGGAGGGCTCGATGTGATGCTCCAATGTTTTTCATCCTCCTTGACACCGAGCGCGGTAAGGGGAGCCGCCGCCGCAGACGACATCCACTAGCTCCGAAATAAAAACGAAAATCTTCTACAACACCTTATCTCCGAAGCAGCAGTGTTACGTAACGTTAGCTTAGAGAGATAGACTTATTGAGATGAAGTTTAAGGGATTAGCATGTTAGCTAATGATAAGTTACCTTTATTAGGTTTATATCTAAGTTTACCCACACCGCAGCAAAAACAAACAATGAAGCTTTAATTGCATATCAAGTTGTGTAGTTTTCAATTAGGTACTGATAACCTGATTAGTTAAAACTGTGACGTACTGTTACGTAAAACTAACAGTCCGTTGTACCTAAACTTATACTTTGAGGCTGTTGGTCCAGGTTCAAATCCGGGAAATTCAAGTCGGATTATATTTTAAACTTGAAATAAATATCCAACAACGAAAACGTACTTAACTATTAAAAACCAACAGTCCGTGAGACGAATTATGTCTTCGAATAATTCAATGTTATAAAACGATGTGGACAAAGTTATCCATAAACAGTAAAAGATGTATTCAGACTTTGTGAGTGTTAATAAATACAGACATATATCGAAGAAAATATTATTGTTTAAAAATAGAAAGGAGTGCGTGCAATTATTTAAGGCATTTTTAAAGTAAAGTTTTTATCTACAATACTGCAATCACCCAAACACAGGCAATTAATAGGAAGGTAAGTAATGCCTAGCACATTTTTCCCATATATTGGCGTCTGTGCGTTGGAAATTCGTAGGAGGTAAAAGTACATTCAGAGAAAAAACCGACCAAGCGTGCTCGGACCACACAGAGTGGAGTTCCGTCGGTAAGAAGCTTAATTACAAAGTTATTTTGCGATATAGATCTATACAGTTTTATGTTTTGCAATTGATTACGTTTATGTGTAATCTGTGAGCTTTCAAGCCCCGTGAAACTACGAAGGTTTACACAGACGGACCTTTCGTAAGACTAAAATGTCCGTACTTTAAGAATACAGACTCAAACGAAGCAAAGTTTGAGGTCACTTCAATAGTTAAATATTGCTTTGTGTAAAGTTACGTCTGTTGCGTATATAAATAAAACTATGCAAAAAGTATTCCTAACTGTTTCAGATTTGTTTAAAACTAAACTGAACGACACAGACCAATTAATTGAATAGGTCATAGTAAAAATAGTAAATCGGCATATTATAAAAAAGAGTAACTTATTAGATAATATAGCATTTTTATTTGAAACCTATGCTATTCACAAAAAAATGTATAACTATTTAAAGACCCTAGAAAATTATCGTTACGTATGTTAGTATTTTTCAATCTCACCTGTTGTACATACATATTTATGAATCGAATTCATAATGTTTTTATTTGAAGTCGATTAAAACAAATTGAGCACAGAAATCTGAACTTGATTCTAGTGAATTCATTAGGTGAAAAAGAACTGTTAAATCTTTTTTATAATGTGAAACATTCTAATAATGAGATCTATAGGTATATCAACTCATACTTATCAATAAATCGTTAAAATGTTAATTCCCAGGGCATTTAATGCCTCTGATGATTTTCTTTACCAGTTAACCCTGTTTTAATTATGAAATTACATTACAGGCGAAACATACCTATGTGTTTACGTAGAATAATAAAGCAAATAAATATACTTGTCAAAAACATTGCGAGCTCGTGAATATAATTTATAAACCTAACAGATTTAGTCTTTTTAGGGCAATAATACGTCAGCGATGTTTATGATGTTGATACTAGTAATATTTATAAGCCATGCACAACGCCCAGTCCATCGGCTTTTGAAAAAATAATATATGTAAATCGAATTTTGAAAATTAAAAAATATCTGGAATGTTTTTTCATATCGTTAAATAAATATCATTGCAACTTTTATATCACTATAAATCCTGTCTTTATTGGCTTACGTACAGTTTACAACTTTACTTCAAATGAGGATAAATTCAATTATTAAAACAACATACTCGAGATCCCTTTAAATAATGTTTTTAATTATCTAGAATATATTACGTAATTAGTGGACAGATAAATATGACGCCTAGACGCTAAGTTTTCTAATATCAAGTTGACCTAAAGTGAAATATAAAAAATATGTAGATGTGTTCTAATATCGTGTAATTACGATTGCCGATGCGGACACAAGTGCGGGAATGTGTTTTTTGATAATGGCAATCGGTATCTAACTAGAAAAGATAGCCTTTAAAGGCTTCCTTGATATAGTTACACATTACGTACGACTATTGCGGTTTTAAACGTTATTTTTATAAGGTATTGGGTACACCATTCGTTTGTTACTGGTGTACGTCTGATTTGCGTGTTAATGTTACGCCCGTTGCGTATTTTAATGCGGCAGATTGTGCATTAATTCAGTTCTTTAAATGAAATATTTGGCTCAAATCAGTGATACATTGACGAGTAAATTAGATCAGAAGACTTTGTTTAAGCATTATATGATATAGAATACTGAGAGTTTACTTAACGTGTAGAAATGTTTCATTGAATAATTTCTTGATTTCACGTTTTTGGATATAATATTGATCGTAAAAGAAAAAGGGACTGCCTACTGGGCTTAATAAATAGTTTTTTTGGGCGATTATCATCTACGCGAAATTTAAAATTATATCTAATTTAAATATTATTTATTAAACTGTCTATCAATGTAAGAAAATATATCAACGTTAATTTCAGTCTCATTTTGGTATCTTCACGCGCACGCACACATTCACACTTGTATATTCAGGAAAAGGTGTGTGTAGTTTAGATGACAATATAGTAATTTGTTATATAAATGTTAAAGGCTTAATGTAATTTTATTTTAATTTTTGTGTAGCAGGTACGTATTGACGAAAGCGTGACATTAGATTTATCTAAATATTTTTTTTACACAAATATTTAATAACATTTTATTACGATTATAATAGTACAGATAGAAGCACAGAAATTGCCGCTGCCAATGTTAAGTTCGGCGTGGGTCGCCACGAGCCGCTCGCACGCCTCCGAGAATCCTTTGCACGACTCCCCAACTCCCCTCCGGGTCGGGTCGTCGTGATATTTTATGTAATGCCTGCCTACGTATCTACCAGCAGTACGGATTCATGTTTCATTTTTTTACTCATATTATGCCAGCACGATTTACATATAGTTAACAAATCTTTTAACAACTTTCAATGCTGTTTGATTTTAAACGTGTTACAATAGAGCTTCGAAAGTCGAGGTTCGAAATGGTAACAGAAAAAAAAAGTTTGGGTAGTCGTCAGTGTCTTCCACGAAACGCTAAGCAGCATTGCAGATAAGTCTACATGATACTGAGTGAAGTGAACTCGTGTTATATTCTGATCAATGCCCGAGGGCATAGATTAATGAGAAGAGTGGTATGATGGCTGGTTTAGGTTCTTTACCTGTTACATCATTATTATATTTCTATAGAATAAAATCGTTTAAGTATAAGAATATTTTTACTTTCAGTATTCGGAAATAGACTTTACTGTCTCATCTTCCTTATCTTGTACATCCGTATAATTTTATAGCTGTATGATCAATGGATTGAAGTTCTAAATGATAACAGATAAATCACGAATGAGACACGTTTTCATATGCACACACTTCCGCCC
>DWPA01001603.1:0-18011 GCA_018251375.1 Calpodes ethlius | reverse complement strand
CATACCCCCGCAGTAGGATTACCTCTGTCACGGCTGGCATGGACAACACAAATAACACATCATTATCACCCATGACCCGAGAACAAATATTTATCTGTCACATAAATATCTGCCCAGGCCGGAAATCGAATCTAGGACCTCTCGCTTCGCAGGCAAGGTCTCTACCAACTAGACTATGGGTCCGTCAATAATATGTACGGGAAAATAAGTTTATTCGTTACGCTTTCTCGCCTCAATAACTACTGCGACTCGCTTGATATGTTACACACATCCAAAAGAATAACGAAAGGACAACGAGTAAAAAACATAGTTCATTTTCACGTGATTATCATACATATAAGTAAAAGACCTTATGTAATAACCGGTGTCTCTGACAACGGTCCTTTTTTAAATACCTACATTGTACTGACCTCTATTTAATAGGACACCTGGGAAGACCTTTCTGTTCGTAACATATTCGAAATATTCACCCATAACATGCATTTCTTGATGTCTTACATAAACAAAATTATATCTGACTCTGCACTTGTGGTGAACAAATTTAGTAAACATTAGTTAAAAAAAATATTTGAAATTATGTTAATGTCATACAATTGTTTGTCAAAAACTTATTTGTCAAACTAGTATAAAGTTGTCATGATGTTCAAAATTGGTGGTGCGATGAAAAGATTACGTTCAATTTGGTTAGTAAAATTCTTACTTTGTTTGATTTACATAATTACATCCACCGTTCATCGGTTCGAGCTTTTCTAACAAGCACTCCTGACCAACAAAGGCGACACGTCGGATTTCATCTAAAGCTCGGTGGTAGCTTTTTATAGATATAAAAGATAGTACCTGTCAAATTAACATATAAATGTAATTTTTTTTCATGCAAGTTACAAAACTACTAAATATAGTTCATTGTTTCGACTCAGCACCAACAGGTCCATTTGTATATATGTAGTTTACAAATATCTGCATAAAATCTAGGATTTTCTTGGTTGTCAGATACATATGCATCATATTAAGCAGGAATCATCACCTCAGACCTATTCTCGGTTTAGTATGTCTAGAGTAACCCGTCCGTCTAAAGGTCTAAGGGTCACCAGGTCCAAAATCAATAGACAATTCAAAGAAACCAGACCAGTGCTTTTCCCACGTGGAAATTAGGTCCTGGAAACTTTGCTCTGCACAGAGTCATGGCAACTGGGCCACGTCTCAGACCTATTCTCAACTGAGTCTCTTCAGGCTAACACTTCTGTCTATGTAAAGCTCTAAAGACTACCAGGTCCAACAGAAACAGCCAATTCAAAGAAACCAGACCTATCTTTAATGTTTGTCCCAGGTAAAAGGGAAATAAGGTCCAATAAACTTTGTTCTGCAAAGAGTCATTGGCAACTGGACTACGTTTTACAAGCATTGAGAGTTCGTAAACCATGTAAATTGAGTTGCCTTTCCTATAGAGTAATATTATGGTCATATTTGCTTTGTGTACACTTACGCCGGTGCGGCGCAGGCAACGCTTTGATGTGACTCAAATCATGTAGACGACGGGGCCGTTTCAATTAGAGTTTGTTGGCTGCCGGACAAAGGACTTTCTAATAGGCCAATACCAATTACGATTTAATTGGTTACGCCTGATCAATTAATATGTATAAGCTAACGGTGATATTTGCATTTATTATTGTGGCAGACATATTGTGTTTCATTTGTAAACGTGTCGTTATTCATTGATTTTAGTAACACTATGAACGCACAATAAAAATAAAAAAAAATCTTTTTGTGATCAGGTGACTTAAAAAGTTCTTATTAAGTCTTCCTAAGTATTTTGTTATTTCAATATTAGTTTTGTTTAAACAATGAACTTTATACGGTCGTTTTTAAATGCTTACTTTTTGTAAATGCATCACTTTGAATGCTAATTACAATGGAAAATAAAATATGTTTGTGATCACGCGTTTTCTGAACTATTGCTATTGAGACTTCTAAACTATTTTGTTGATACAACATTAGTTTTATTTAAATAATGAAATCTAAACGGTCGTTTTTAAATGCATTATTGTTTATTTATTGGCAAATTTATATTCGACCATTGTGGCGTAGGCGTTCTCGGTTTGTGTGTGTTCTTATGTTTGTGTGCTGTCCATGGCTTCCGCGATATCAGGTATGTGTAGAACATTAACCGTGTAGTGTTATTCATCATTATTATGAAATATATAAACTCAATATCTATATTAATATATAAATAATAATATGCTGAGAACAAAAAATATATGTATTATGTTGCATAAAGAGAATCGGACTGAAATCATTCCCGAAACTCTCGTGACAGATATAGTTCCCAAAGACGCTACAATGGTCTAATGACGTCATATGATGTAAGTACATTCCGGTCCGTTTTCCGGTTCACAATGTCTGATTGCAGTTCCGTTGCCAAATCTGATTGCAGCCACATCAAAGGTAACCCAAAGCGTATTACGTGACGACTTGCAAAGTTAACTAGTCAAAGAGAATCTTAACAACGAATCGTGAAGAGACCCTTACATGTGAGGCATATAGTTCTGGTTAATTAAGACCCTGTAATTATGTGTTTTGTTTTGATTTTAATTCGTTTACGCGTTAAAATTGGAGTTCATGTGAATCTTTTTGACTGAGAAATTTAATTATAATTGTCGTTGGGTGTACGTGACTTTCAACATCGGTCCGTTTAGGTGTACCTTGTTCATGATGCTCATTGAGGCTGATCAAGTTCTCGTAATGGTATTAAAGTTTGATGGTAGATTATTTCCATATCAGCTACATAGCATCTTCTTAAAAATGCAACAAATGTGAATATAACGCAATGTTATTGTGATAATGTGATAATTGATGTTATAGTTATTCTCAACGGACTCGGTGACACTATAAATATGTGTACAGGCGTCTGAGAACACATCTTCGCGTAGCCTATTTGTTTGCCAGCTCAGTTCATCATCATCATCATTATAACCCGTAACTGCATCCATGTTAACCCTGGTTTACTTTCATAACGTGGGGGGAAAAAATTCCACAGTGCACACTCCAACGCGCCCGCTACCTAACGCACTGTGCATTGACAGATTTCACACGAGATTCTAAGATGTGTAGGTTTCCTCATGATGTTTTACTTTACTGAAGCTAGTGATAATTAATTAACACGCATATATTTTCTTTGTTCCACTGCTATAATGCTGATATATTCTATTAATTTGTGATTTTTCCTTTCTTTCAGTACGAGAACAAACCAAATCTCCCGTAGAAATTACGAGCAAGACTCACAGAAGCGGTCGGATTCTCAGCAACGAGTAATTAAGCTCGCCACCGTCCAGCTTACTTCGACCCTGCGACTTCTCTCCTTCAGGGTTTCGAAGAACTACTTGTACTTCAGCTTCGCTAGACCGGACACTGATTTAGTGGAGTATACAGAACTGTGTTCTGAAGACAGTTGTGTCTAAATGTTGTGTCGTGTCTATAAGTTGAGTCTACTCGTATTTTTTAAGCATGTGTGTGACTTTGGTCTTTGTATTGAGTAACCAATGTAATTCAAATACGTTTTGTTAATGTTCTTATTTGTGTGATAGTGTTGTGAAATTTAATTTGTGTATGTAATAAGTATGGATTGCATATTTAGATGCATATTTGCTTAAAGATTATGAAAATAGTTTATAAATGTCGTCTCACTCACATAAAAATGCTTGCAATTACGAAAGTCCCATACCCTACATATACACATTTTTGAGTTGGGGATAAAAAATTACGTTAATTTTAGTAGTAGTTCTCGGGTTATATTAAATAAAATAATTTTAAGAAACTGCATTCATAATTACATAATTAAGCGAGTTTAAATAAATATGCATCTTAATATCCGATCTCTAGCTTATAAGATATTTAGAAACTGTTTTTCGTTCTTCTTTTACGACAATTTTACAATAATAACTAAGAAAATAATTTCGCGTCGCGCCAGCTTTAGTGCTTGTATTGAGAAATAAAATTTCGGAATTGTCCAAGAAACGAAGTGTATTAAACCTTTGTGGTAACTGTAAGTAATAAAATAAAGTAGTGTGATTGTTATTTTAAGAAAACAAGTCTGAAATAAAATATTAAAAACTCTTTCTTAGATTTTTATTAGAAAATCACGCTACTTTTCCTATGTCCTTACATTCAATAAAATATTATCATTGATTTAAATAATTGACATTGGACAATTATTATTTAAATTCATTCATATTTTATAAAAGATATATTGGTAACTAGATGTTTTCTGCGGCTCCTCCCGTGTGTGTGAAAAGAACAGCATTAAAAAAGTAGTAATTTCTTTCTATGGCTGCCAAGTAACGTTTTGTTGTTAAACATTTCCTGTAATTTGACTGAAATATACATCGTAATGGATCTTTCCACAAAAACGAGGTATTCTTCTGCGGTACAAAGTAGCCTATGGTACCCGTCGTCCGCCCAATTACATCCAAACTAAAAAGTATACCAAAGCGACGCTCCGTTGCGCCGTGAAAGAAGTACAAACAAACAAAACATTCTTTCGCAGTTATAATATTAGTATGAATAAAAGAAAAGTTATTGATTTCCCAAGAGCATGCTACTTTCAAGTCTTATATTATAGAGTCAAAATGATTTTCTCAAATATTTCTGTCGATCTCAAACGTTTAATATTCATTCGCTTCCAAATAGTAACCACGCGAGCAAGCTACTTGCTTAAATTAAAGTTTAAAATAACAGTAGGTATATTTTTATGTCTTTGCGTCGTTACTATGGCAATATCATAGGATGTCTTTGTAGTAAGAATCTTTTGCAGGACACTTTATTGATGAAAATGTTTCCATACCGATACGATTGATGATTTAAATTACTATTTTATTTATCTTGTTTTGTACAAAAACTTATTTATTATAATAACTCAAATATATTTGAAGGTTGATTTTGAACGTAAGCGGTTTCGAATCAGGGAGGTCGGTAAGGAACGTTACTATGTATGAAGTATTGCACCTGCATCAGGTAGTACGGATCTCACCATCCTTCAACCAAGGACCGAGTACCAATATCTCATTTATTTAAATAAAACAGTAAATATATTCAAATTGTTTTAGCAGTTTTTAAATGGAACTTGTATGATGATGATGACGATGGTTATGACGATGATGATGATTAAAATGATGATTATCACAACACTATTCAGTCACCACCTAAAGATCTAGTTCCGTTTAATATCTGGATAATATTTTATTATTGGAAATGTAAATGATAAACTACAAAATAAAACTAAAATACTAAACTCTGAATATTATTTCATTCAAAAAGCATTTGCAATTATTTTAAACCCCTATATTTACATATTGCCAATCTCTCGGGAGTTGTTACATTTCGTTGAGGGGCAATGAGCCGGAAGTTTCGTTCATACTAAGCTGACTGTAATGCAATTTATGATAAAATAATATTCCAATTTCATAACAAACAATCGAAGGCACAATATTTACAATATTAGTATGAAATCTTAATAACAGTAATATTATTAATAATATAATAGTTTATTGACAGTAATAATTCTTATGCAAAGACCTACCAAATAGCAGACAAGATTAAATTGCCTTTCTTAGAACTTGGTTTGTGGGCATGAACGTCAGGTTAGTAGTACAAGACGATGTTTTTAAAGTTCTGCTATTGATCAATTTCATACTTCAGCAGCACACCTCGGTAATATTAAACCGATACGTTATTAGCGCACATATTATAAAGTTGGTCCTGTATTCGAAAGTTAACGGTGAAAAGCTTTCACCCGCTGTTACATCAAAAGTTGTAACGTGAAGTCAATTCTCAGCTTTCGAACATAATATCGTTAATATAACTTGTCGTAAAAATATCGTCTTTAAAGTATAAGAATTAAAGTTGCATGTAGCTTGCGTGAGGTGATTTTAATTGGGGAAAGGAGGAAATAGAATTACAATTTAATACTCACCTTAAGATTTTTCGGTTTATAAACTTCGACTTGTGTTAAAGTCGTTTGGTAACTGACTCTGAAACCCTTATATTTATAAATGACACCCTTTTATAAATGACACGAACTTATGAACCTCCCAGGCAAGAATGAGTTTCTTATTGAAGAGAACCGAATTGTAATTCATCACGCTGCTATATCAATGGGGTTAGTGGCTAACCTGGGAGTCAGATTTTGGATGTAAGAGGCTTCATCCATCTCGAGTTTCAGTCAACCTCTCATGTTAGTGGTACACTCGGAATTGAATAGCGGAGGAAGCTCTAACGATATTACTCTCTTCCTAGAGGTGGCTAAGTTCTCAGCAACTAAGTTTAATTAACGGTATTATTGAATGGTGTAGTTTACGTTTATAGGCTACTTCTGACTACCTAACATTCTCTTTATGAAATCAATCGTAATAAAAATAAAGTTAAAAAATATAAAAAAAACACTTTTATTTTGTGAATCTAGTCACTTTTATTTTGTGGCGCTAGTTACTATATAGGATGAAAGTACTCGTCAATATTAATCAAACGACGCCAAACTCGATACGGTTTGTTTACTTACGTAACCCGGAAAATTGGACGACGAGCGATCTGGTATGGAGTAGCCATTACCCATAGAACCTGGTAACACTAAAACCAAGGCTTCTTTGACGCATTGTCGATCAAAAAGTCGATGTACTGCACTTACGCTGCTGGTTCTTACTGCGGAAACCAATTTTCCCTTGATAGACATTCATTGCGCTTTATAACGCGGCGTATTCACAGTCCGCAGTGCTGTCCGTCTTTCACTTGACAAACTGACGTGAAACACGCAAGCATAGCGCTAACCTCATCTATCAACTACTGCATTTGCCTGCAAGACTACCGCGCATAAGCTAACAAATAGTTGTAATTTAATCAATAAAATTACAAAACCATACGTTATTGTAATTGTAATAATTCTTATAAATTGAAATACTCATAGCCACTTCGTAGTGTCTTAAATGTAAAGTTACATAAGTACGCAAATGAATGATAAAAAAAAATTAATTGTATCAAAAATATTTCAGATAATATAAGTAGTTTAGTAACCAGATGTATTGGTTAAGTAACAACCAGACTCGCTTTACTAAGTCAATTCCATTCTGTCGTCTCAATGTTACTCTGAATTACATTTAAAAGGTACTTTTGTAAATATACGGTAACTGCTGGCAACAGCTCGCAACTAACCAAAAGATATTCAGCGTGCATTATTGTGCGGCTTATTCACGACCCGGAACGCTTGCTTGTCTGTCACTTAAAAAGCGCGCGTGAGTCACGCGAGCGCTATAGTTGGTTGTCTGTCAAGAAACTGCATTCACCTGCATAATATAAACTGTTAGATACGTGACCGAACTGCACCTGCATTGAAAACATTTTGGTTGTTTTTAATGTAAAATAAAATTATGTTAAAGTTAGCTTAATTGGAAGATAATTAAATAAACTACTGCTTTAGTTGAGATATTATACTGTTCGTCTCTTGTAGTCAGTATCGTTTATAATAATGTTTTTGATAAAATATAGAAATTTTATTTTAAAATTGAGACATTTATAACTCAGTTTTTGTAAATCATAACGTCAACATTTTTGAATATCTTAAGCAGAGAACCTGCGCTATACTATTGAAAAGTTCACGAATTACATGATCATGAGACGACAAAATTTTGTAGCATAATACACGACAACTGCTGAAAACGGAGTCAACTCTCGACTGAAATCCAGTGCGCTTTATTGCGTGACTTATTCACGATCCGCAACGCTTGCTTATCTGTCGCTTGACAAACGCGCTCCAGTCACGCGAACGCTTCAGTGCTGCCATCTATCTGGCCGCTTTTATCTGCACGGTACAAACTCATAGCGTGTCACTGGCTCACTGTAGCATTCTTGCTACATTTTGTATTTCGAACTTTAACGACTTTATTATGTTTTATGGATAGTTGTTGTAATTTATGGGATAGGATTTAAATTCGCCAATGGTCTTTTAAATTTTTGGCTACTTTGAATAAGAAGAGTCAAGTAGGTATAAGAAGATAGACTTAGGCTTAAAAAGAAAAATAATATACCGTCCGGTTTCAATTCTAATTAATAGGGAAAATCATTCTAAAACCAACATCGGGTGTACATGAAACATTATTTTACAATCTTAATGTGAGGGGGCGTTATTAATTCTATCACACTACGATTAATTATTTCAGTTAACAGCTTATTTATTTCAGATACTCGGAGCGACGCAACTTAAGTAAACAATACCTTAAAAAAGGCAAAGGACAATTTTCTAAATTGTCGTAAAATTTCCCCAATAGTTTCCTTTCTATGACAAATTTTACACGTTATTTTCAAATCTGAACACCCTGGATAAAGCACTAACGTGGACGTAATAGGATCATAACCTCACATGGGAATTTGAACCTTAAAAACAACTGAGCATAGTCTGTTATAGGTTGATTGCTGTCGTTCGAGAAATAGAAAATTTGATGGGAATTTTCAGTATTTCCTCAATGATATTATTGGCTCGAAGTTTACTGCCAAAACGGCGTTTAGACATTTTAGTGTCGAGTAGTTTTTTTCTATCTGTATCGGTAGTTTTGCTGTCGGCGAGTTACTTGATATTCTTTATTAAATACCCACTTGTTGTTACAATTGTTCAGAGTCTAATGACTCTATTTAAAACTTGTATTGATATCGATCTGTTATATAAACTCCCAGCTAATAAGCTGACGATCCACTTGATAGTAAGTGGCTTTCACATCATCGGCAACTGCAAGGGAATCAGCATTTCGTTGCCGGTAAAGAAAGAAAAGAAAAAATATATAGCTCTCTCTCAAGCTGCTTATCGGAAAACGGTCGATTGGTTGTTGATTCAATCAATAGTGTGGTAGATATCCCGCATGACTTAACTGAGAAATAATATTAATACTTAATAATAATACCAGAAATATCTTATATGAATGCCTACCACTAAGCAATTATCTGTTTTTTGTCGTGTTTACGATATTCTGTTCTGCAGGCATTGGAATCAGTATAGGCAGATCCAATACGGGGAAAATAAGACAGTAATTCATCATCACAACATAACTGTCCCACTGATGGGCTGTGTGCAGATTTCCTCAAGATGTTTTCTTTCACCGAAGCAAGTGACAGTTAACTAGTAATACACACATAACCTTTTTGGAAAATTAGAGATGCGTGCAGGATTTGAACCAACGTTCGAACCACTAGGCTATCACTGCTTTGACATGACAGTAATTACTGATCTATTAATAATGACTTCTCTTTTTCCCAGACGTGTCCATCGGTAATGCATTTGATATTGATATTCACGAAGTTAATCATTCATTATGCTTGTATCCAAAAAGAACATAGGTGAATGACATTCGAGAATGAATGAAGAAATAGTTGAATGAGGTGAGACCTGCAATAAAAGGTCCAAGAATGTGTGTTTATGACAAAGCGCTCCGCGTGACCTACTGAGGATGTTTCACAGATGCGCACATTGTTAATTTACTCCCCCTTTCCTTTGTTTTACTACCTGCTTGCTCCGTTCACGTATTTATTACCATGATATGGTTGCTTTATTGCCCAAGAGAATGAAACGTTTAGCATGACACGAATATCAATGTGTGCCTTATTTTGGGTAATTCCTTTTGCTTGTTCACAACCATTCACCATTTGCGCAGTGAAAATGGAGTATTTAAAGATGTTTTTTCTATAACACTTTTATTAGTAAAGTGAGGTACAAGTTACAAATTATAGATAAGTATCATTTTTATGTATGTAGTAGTGTAGGTCGCCCCGCAACCAGGTGGCCTGACGACCTGAAGCTTCGCTGGGTTCAGAAGATTCAGGACCGGTTTGAGTGGCGCAAATTAGGGGAGGCCTTTGTCCAGCAATGGATCTTTAAAGGCTGATAGATAGATAGATATTATTTTTATGGGAGACGAACTTGCAGAGCCATCATGCCATTCCACCCATCGACATCTGTGTCAAACTTTTAATATGGTTGTAGGAGGGACTGTGGTTAGTAAGCTCTGTTAGTATTAGGTGGTAAAACGAATATTAGGTATAAGAAGACTGTAAATGAAGTTTAGTCATATTACTTCGTATTAATAATAGTAATTAGTGGGTTAGTAATTGTTAGTGTTTTGTCACAATCGTAGTCAAAGATGCCTTGCTACCACTTTGATAGATAATTGCCTTTTATATAAGTGTAACCGGCAAACTAAATTATCTTTCAGACCATTCTCATTATCAAATCACCAATATCTTTACCAAATTTGTAGAGAACTATGCCACCAGTACTACTACCTATGCCACCATCTTAGAATATAAAAATATGTATGATAATCGGTACACAGATTTCAGAGTAATTAAGGTATATTTTATACAAAAAAAACAGACACTCTTTATTTACGCCAATAATATATTTATAGTATCATATAATATTTTATAAGAATATTAAATATATATCTAGACTAGCTTTCCGCGCACAGTTGCGCCCGTATTATCCCAGGCTATCAGATATGACTTTACCTCAATGACATTTATGTCATGCAAGGAAAGTTTTTCTTTTAAATGGGAACAAAATATGCGGAAACCAAAAAGTTCACATTTAAATTGCTGAAGAATACGCATTCTCAATACAAACATTCATCCCTTATTGCACCCTTTTAAACCTTTATTTACAACAAAATGTTCTCTATGTCCGTCTCCTGGTCCTTAGCTAACTGTCCACCAATTTTTATCCAAATCGGTTCTGCCGTTCATGAGTTATAAATAGTGTAACTAATACGAATTTTTATTTATATATAGATATAATTATATAAACAGTAGTGTGACCTCAAATGAACCAGTATTAATCATTTTGTGCGAACAGAAAAAGCACTGGCTGTTTAAAACTAATTGACAAGATTAGTCTGGTATCTTGTCATAAAAAGATACAGTTGCACGCCAGACAGCCAGACGATTTCGTTGGGAACATTATGCGGTCGTGGTTAACTTGAATCGTGTATTTTGCTCGCGTTACTTTTATTATACGTTTTTATTACTACCACAGTAATGCTTGAAGCTAGTAATGTTTCACTATGATTAAGCTTCAGAAAGTAAGGGTGTGATACACAAAGAAACAGACACATTCGAGTACTTACTTATAAATTATATGTTACATTAATTCTGTTTACATTTTACATAAGTATAAAGATGCATTTAGTAAGTAGATTTTATCACAATTGAACAAACGACCAATCCCAGAGCAGGGCGACGGATTCTAGAGTAGAATCCCGAGCATAGCTAGGGATTCTAAAGTAGAATCCTGTAAGCAGCGAGATTCGAGTTTAAAATACTGTTGCTCCCTAGATGGATACTACTTTTTACTCGTCATTTATAAAACAATAAGTTGGTGGAACTTATTAATAATGCTTGAGCAAGACAACATTTTTCATAAAATTAATTAAAATATTCGTAGTTTTATTATTCTTCTTAAGTAAAATTCTAATATTTAAATTATGAATACAGAATTTGCGTTTTTTATTTTTCACAACCTTTATTTAATTGACTCGCATGCGATTCACTTTATTGCAGAACCAACAAATCGTTCATATTAAGTGCGATTGATCTCTTTTGGCGATAGACACTTTTACTAATAGTATCCACATTCCGAATTCAAATCGCTTTATGTCCCTAAGGATAAGAGTATTGTTATCGTCACTGTTGGCGAGGAACAGAGTAGCTCTTTTTAAATAGATGTGACAAATGTTTGTGTTTTAATTTTTGAAAATGGAAGGACAAAGTTTAGATAATAAGTATTAAGAGTACACAGAGCAATGAAAATAAATATCACAAAAATATCAGTTATTAAATAATTAAGTGGCATAAAATATCGATTCGATATAATAATAAGGGATAAATAGTAGTTGACTTGTAAAAAATAAGTAATTACTTTTTAACGGTTTAATCAAAAAATAACAGGTTACTTATGTCGTTGATAGTTTGAATATCTTTATTAATACAAATATGTTTTTGAATTATGTTGATGAGGATTGATTTATGTTGAATCACTAATTTTGACAAAGTATCAATGTGGAACAATTATATCATTCAGGAAAATAATGACTAGATGAAATGATAATAGAACAGGAATAAAGATTGTCAATTCCTTTCTATCGTTTGTTGCTAGGCAACAATTTGTTAAAAACAAATTAACATTTTCTTTCATTTTACTGAAATAAACATCATAATAAATCTTCCTATAGAAAAGGAATGTTTTTTCGCGGTAAAATTAACAAACCAAAAATCCGTTACACCGTAAACGAAGGACAAATAAACAAACACTCATTTGCATTTATAATATTTGTTTAGATGGTATCAAACATGCCATTGAAGCAAACATAAAACGTGCAATAACGCCAACTTGGCTAAAATATATCACAATATTTTAACCGAATTTTGTACCCGTGATCTTAATATTATATTGATCCTTCATTTAAATTTCTAAGCGCGCATGCCAGATGCTGAAACTTACTCGTGTACAATGCTCCACAGAGTTAATCATTTAACCACACAAACATTCACACTATTGTGATATTTATGACAATCAACTTAAAGGTGATATTAGAAGTTACTTAACATTGACGGCATAGTTTCGATGTTGTTGTACACGAAAATTATTCTGAATATTAAGCATGACTCGAATAAACAATTGATTCAGACGCCTGAGTGAATGTTAAAATACAGAAAACTTTCGGCTTATATTAACTAAATATATTGGCTTAGATTTTTAAACGTTAAAGTAATTGAAGGGCTCGATTAACACTCGTCTTCACTTGTCTCAGCTATTGTTGTGAGAGAGTTCGACCCAATGACTTCATCGATAAATAAACTTTTGCTGAGATAGTTCACTTTAACGTAGGTACAGAACCACATCGCTCTAAACTCGTCATTTCCCCTCCTTATCCCACAACTGGGATCAAGTATGTACTCATCAAAGCTACCTGTTTCACTTATAGTTTTGACATAACAACTATGAAAAATACACATAGGGTGCCCAGCAACCAGATGGCCTGACGACCTGAACAAGACATCAGCATGGTAGTCGCTAGATTCAGAAGGCTCAGGGCCAGTCTGAGTGGCGCAAATTCGGGGAGGTCTATAGTGGTACACTGTCCTAACTTATAGTGGCCTAATTTATAGTGGTACACTGGTACTGGTAGTATTTGCATACATTTCGAATCTCTAGAATAAAAGATAAAGGGTATTTTGCAGGGCGTGGTTCTATCTTTATAATTTAGAAAGCCGAGTGATTTTTCCATCAGCAAGCTCAAAAGCGTATTGGTAAAGTTAAAAGCGAACCCTAGTGTCGGATTTTGTTACAACATTCGTAGGAATTCGACGTGGCTTAAAGTTTGCAAGTTTTATCTCCGAAGCACGGAAATGTTCGAGAAATTTCGCCACCTAGTTACCGATCGTATTTGCAGTTACTTATCCTGGTCGATTATCTGATCGATAGAAAAGGACATTTTACGAACGATTCAAGTACTAATTAAATAAACAAACACACCTAACAAGAATGCCTGAAACTCAAGAATAAATATTAAAATTTATCCGCTAGATTTATACCGAATACCTTCAAGAGAAAAATTCATATAAGAATAATGAAAATTCCTTTTACTAACGAATAGAAATCTGAAGCACCCCATGAAAATAATTCACTAAGTTATTAGACCTGGCCATTATATAACCATATTTAAGAGTAGATAAGTAAATAAAGAAAATTAACACCACAAAACATGTTGGTAACAAAAAATACATTATTTAAACCCCTTTGTATACAAACATTTACCGATCAATTGAAATTCTGTCTTATGGCATGGAACTTACGAAGTAATTTACCGTGGCGACACAGTTTAACAAATACTACGTGTATGCAAGCAATGTAATATTAGCAGAAAGATGGTATTCTAATATATGTGGTTCAGCCATTCTTCATATTATATCGTAGTCTTTCTAGACGTGTTTGTACGTGTACATCTTGCGGTGAGTGGAGTACAAATAAATTATAATTTATCAAACAATACTCTAGTGAACATTAAATATGTTTAATCTACAACTGTTTGGGATAGAAGTCTTGTTAAAGAGGAGAATAAACGCTGAAAGAAACTCCGCGGCATATCCTTTTAACACAATACTCACTCTAACTACGAGTACATATTTATTTGCCAACTTGAATTTTGTTGTAGAATCGGCTACGAAAAGTATTTCCAGGCATCTCTGTCATTAATTGCATTTGGAACACAGTGTGAAGATATATAATTGTATATTATAGCCACCACATCAAACGCACTATAATAATTTATACATTATAATATAAACTATTGTCATCATCATTATAACTGTCCCACTGTTGGGCTTAGATCATCCCTCTCAATATGGGTACAGTCAAACACGCCGACTAAGTGCACATTGACTTAGGTACTTCACACCTTTAAACACATAATGAACTCTCATCTAAGCAGACTTCCTCACGATGTGTTACTCAACGAAGTAAGTACAAGTAACTGGTAGTATGCCCCTAGTTTTATATCTTCTTGAAATTTTGACAATTCGAACTCAGGCCCTCGCGTTCAGAAGACCAACGTTCGTACTACTACGATATTTCTACTATAACATCATTAATTCTTGTATTTACCATTATATCATTTATAAACCGATCAAATTAATGACATGCTTATTGATTAGACTAATTAGTATAATTTATTAACAATTAATTGTTTGTACTCAACTGCAATTCATTATATTGCAATACAATGCAATAGCTCTTATTATTCATTCATAAAGAGCTAAATGATGTGTTATGTATTAATATTTTATGTTATTGTCTAACTGAACGGAACGATAAGAGAGTGAGTGAAGATGAATAGAGTGACTAAAGATTTTATTGTAAGGTCGTTGATTTTTGTCGAAAGATGATAGCGGAGAATGACCGACTGTTTTATGGTACGATAGCTGGTAGGTAGCAGACGAATAGTTAAAGGTTATTGGAGGAGACAACCTAAAGAAGGCAGCGAGCTTTCGTTGGATTCAGAAGCCTCAGGACCGGTCTAAGTTATCCAAATTAGAGGAGGCCTATGTCCAGCGGTGGACCTTTAAAGACTGATAGATAGATTCATTGGAGGAGAAGATTGAATGGAAGTGTGTAAGATGGAGCTGATGGTGAAGAAAGAGGGCCGTGTTCGCTGTTATTCGTGGAAGAAACTGCTACAAAACTACTGTTCAAATTGTATGACGCTGATTCAAGTTCTAATTATTGGTAAAAAGAAATAAAAATAAATCGTTTTACTGTCTATCGACTTTTCCTCGCCCCCAAAATCACCATACCTACTTAGTAGTACTACACACTACACTACATTAGCACACTAATTTGCTCACTTCTGGAACGTTGTTAAGGAGAGCATTGATGTCTGCAACACAGTTTATACTTCTGCAGGATCATTGTTTAAATCCTCTGTAAATCGTTTTATCTTATCTTATACTTACGATGTACAAAGTGGTTATTTAAAAAAGAACTTTCAGTAGACTTGCGACTAAAAAGTGCTGGTAGAAAGGCAGTTTAGCGTATACACACTTTGATTATATGACTTTCAATTTGTATATGCAGTTATACATTGTATATGTATTTGTTCTTAGTAAAATGAAAGCTTTACATAAGATGGTCTTGTAAAACAATACTCGGAGCTGTGAGCTGTTCTAAGAATGTTTCATAAAGATGCTCTCCCGGGAACGAGAATGGCGTTAGGGAGAACGGTTATGTGAAGGATGCGTTGAATAAAAATCCCAGTGCAAAGTTTAGGACAAAATATGTAATAAAGAAAATCAATGTGTTATTTGTATCTCGGCGCGGGAGACACTAGCGTATTACGAAGGGGGCGAGATGGATATTGAAAAATGTAACCAATTTAGTTAGCTTAGGAATCTTTTTTCCTTTGACCTAGGAAGGGAGCATGACTGCTTATTTAAATAGTTTTTAACAATCTTTTAGGAATATCGTTCGATGTATACTTTGATTTTAAAGTAAAATGTGTATATATGTTACAAAAGATCGGTTGTAAAATTATTATCTTTCTCTTTAATCTCTTAAGGGATTTATATTTAAAAAAAAATATCCTAGTTCTCCCAAACATTATGTAAGGGACTGTATTATTCTTGGATCATCACAGTGTTATAACTAACATATTAATCAAACGATTACCCTTTTTAACACTTTAAATTAATTTTCATATATCCTTTCTTAGGAGATACTCTCTTACAATATATAAGGGAGTGTGCAAAGTTTCATGCTTCATGTATCATCCGTCTAGGCTCACTGGTTCAGGCTTTCCGTTGTCTTTGTTGTCAATCAGTCACCTTACGTGTTATATTAAGCACATTCTTCAAAGTCTTAGGTTACTCCTGTACGAAATGTGCGACATACTTATGACGCACGTGAGGATGTGAACCAAATCTAACAATAGAATTGAATGAGAACGAATGATCATTGAAACTCAAGCAATGTTTTTACTAGATTTGACACATTTAAAGCTTATTTAGCTTCATAAAATGTATGACGGTATATACTTTGAAACATGCATGGAACCTCCCTCCTTCCCACAAAAGAAAGCATGCACTACAATAAATATATATATCAACATACATACCACCACCAACACGTGTTTCGCTCCGGAGCATCATCAGGGTAAGTTGACTCTGCAATGGTTAGTCGCTAACTGACTTGCGACAATAAAGTATATACTGTCATACATTTTAATCGCGGATTATTGCAAAATAGAATAATAATAGCTTAATAACAATGGATTTCCGCAAAGTAACGCCTGATACTATTAACATTTAAAGATTATACACCCCACACATTTCTAATGACAAAACAGCCTTATTCTAACCAAAACCAGCTTCGATAACCGAATCGAATTAGAAGGCAAAGCACGTTCTATTGGTGGATCAAATGGGAACTTACTTTGATCGAAATTCAAGTTTGACAGATTATTAATGGTAAAAAAAGGGGCCGAGTGCGTGTCGGGTCTCGTGCAATGTATCAAGTGGCTGATACTTTTCCTGTAATATACTACTTCCGTGAATTTTTTCACGTCATGTCCAACACTGTTTAGCTGGTACTCACATGGCTGTGCCCAGAGTTAAAACTTTAAAAATGTGTATTTAGCGAACGGATTCCTGAATTGGAGAATGATCTTCACAATACTAAATTTTCTGAAAGCCATTTTCCTTAACGCCACTTGATATAATATTGACGAGATATAAAATATTCATTCTCACTTTATGTGTATGGGACGTGCGCTGAAAAAAAGCTGATAAAAATCTACATAGGTACCTATGAGGGCTTTCTAATCTTATGAAATATATCTAACCAGAATTATATATTTGCATGAATGGCCATCTTTATATTTATAATATACTACCGTAAGCAGATTATTTCTATCAAGTCAAGAGATTTAACCATCGTTCTCGCGGATGATTTATGTTCAAATCCCACCGGCGACATAAGTTAAAAACTTTTTTACTTACTTCAGTGAAAAAAACATCTTGAGAAAGTTGCACCACTGACAGTTCTTTTTAAAGAGTCAAGTCTATCAAATAGGGCCAACGAATGGCGAAATGTGATTCTAATTCCCTTAGTGTTAAAGATGACCCGAGCCCAGTATATGGACAGGTATGGGTTGTAACGATGATGTTTTATAACGCTTTGTTTCTCAAATAAACTTGTTAGAGGTTATTGTTCGCGTACTAGATTAAGTTCGCGCTAGTTCGTAACTAATACGAGGAACATGCAACAATCGAGTTCACTCGGATACAATGTGATTGCGCGAGAGCCCTAACGTAGCGTCGAAACTTGATGCAGATGAAGTTATAATTTGGGGAAACTTTAAAAATATACAATTTGTCCGAAGGTCTGCTATAATTCGATATAACATGTAGTTAATCTAAATACATGCCTAGATTAT
>DWPA01001602.1:0-18013 GCA_018251375.1 Calpodes ethlius | reverse complement strand
CTTTTAATTTTAGAAATAAATATTTCAAAAGGGAACAATACAATACAAAACCAATTTACAAATACTAAGTTCTTAAACATTACGTTTTGCTTACAACAATATAACAAATGTCAAAATTTCAATGTCAAAGAATGAAAATATTATCATATGAAGAAAAAAAAAATGTTTATGAATTACTAATTAATAACAATAAAATACAATAATTAACACCAACATTTTTTTATGCATTTATTCTTTTTTACATGACTATCGTGCTTTCCTTAGGTCACTAGGTCACAAGACACTAATAAGATCAATAATATTACTTAGAACTTTGTACATTAATCAGCATTGCGCTATCCGTTTGTACGTGTCAAGCCTTCTCCATAATGGAGACGTTCTTTATTATTAGTATATTTAATGGCTGTTTGATATTGGTTGAAAGCTTCCGCGTGATTCATAAATCGATCAAATATTCATCACCTCGCCCATTATCCACAAGGACGGAAATGGAACAGGGCTGTCTTTTGCATTATAATGTTTTAATTATATAATATTTTTATGTAGAAGAAACTCCAACCATCTTGAGTACATAGTATTGATCCCTCGACGATGGAGCTCTTTGAAAATGTTTAGAAGAAAAAATAACTACGTATAAAAAAATATCATAGTATGTATAAAAAATATTTGTTAACTTTGCGGGTGAAAAAAACTTTGTATATATTTTGCTGAATCATGCCTGTTTTTTTTCTGATTAAATCTTAATAGACCCTGCAGTTTGAACCTGAACTTGGTCATGCATCTAGGTATTTATTTCTCTAATATCCACTGATGTATACAGTATAACCGTATTTTAATGTCCTTTGTCATAATGCAGGGCAACCAAACAAACGGTACTAAGGAGTCGAAAGTACCAAAATGAATAGTATGTATCAATTATCTTTATGTATGTTTATCTATATTAGGTTGCCCTCAATAACTATATGAAAATTGTCTTCGTGAGTAATTCAACAGCATGTCCTTGCATAAGCAAGCAAAATAGAAAATACGAAGATTTTAATATAAACTATCGTTTCTTGGCGCTAGGACCTAAGCGCGGAAGATTACAATATTGAGGATATTGCAAGACCGTATACCATAGCAGCAATGTTAATAAAATATTCACTGCGGAAAATTTAAATTACAGTGCCCACGTCGAACTGATATTTGAATATCGAACACGACATTCGTTAGACTTGTGAGTGGAGTGCATAATGAAAAACGTACGGAAACATATTGGAAGCGACTGTCAAAGCTGTCCGTTTGAAACACGCGGAGACGCCGACCCAATAACGGTGATATCAAGTCAGTATGTAAATAAAGATTCTGAAATGTAAAACGGAACGAAATATAAAATTTTAATGTAATGGTATTTTAGTACAGGCTCCCTGGGGTATATTAGGTATCGCGATGTAAATTCTTCCAAAAAATCTAGAAACTAGAGAAGCTAGATATCTTTTGAAGATCCGATTAAGTTAAGAATTATTCTCTTGCCCCTAAGACCTGCTTTATTCGTCATAGTTATAACTTGCACAAACCTATCTACCTAAATAGTTAAACGAACCACATTCATCTTGAAACATCCGAGAAAGTAATAAAACAAGGTCAATATTTACAATGACAAAAACGTAGAAAAACGAGTCACGTCACGTATTCTCAACGACATAAAGTGGCACCGAACACCTGATATAAAAAAATCTACATTCATTCTCGAAGCAACGAGATCAAGGTGTCTACAAAAGAATACATTTGATGGGGACAAACACGAATACATTGAAGAGAGGCGGTTCGTAATATCCACGAACTGCCACCGGATAAGTTAAACTCAGAAAAATGTCAGAAAATAGAAATATTGTAGCCAAGTAGCAATTTGTCCGTGAATTATGTTATACGCCTCTCGTATTAGCTTTCGATGTGAACCCAGCTCAACAACGCGATAACACAGATCATCTATATTTTATTACATTTATAAATTGCGTTTCTGCACTGAAACGTGCCTCTAGGCCTTTGGTCTTTCGATGAACCAATCCTTGACATTTTATATCCGATATATGAGCAGACAAACATCATACTGGCAAGTGTTACTACGTGTCAAAGACATAACGATAACACGAATCTTCTTTTAATCAAACCTATTTCTTTTCAAATAGAAAAAGAAATATCTTTCAGACCTATAATGCCTAGACGGTTATTTTCTTAATTTTGTTACGATGTTTCGCACGTAGTCAAGTAAAACATAAAAATATGTTCTTGTGTAGTATTGTCGTGTACTTACGATGGCTGTCACATACCCAAGAGAAAATTTAAGTATTTTTTTAATAATGAAAAGCGATATGTAATCGTTGGCTAAAAAAATGGGACAATTACATTACTCCATTATTTTATTTATTAATTTAATGTTCCTTTTTTTATGTTCCGCTAATTCTGCCGGTGTGTGTATTATAACAATATTAACTTTATCAAGATACCCTTTCAGTACTTCCTTGATTCGATTAAAGTACGTAAGTACTACTACTGAGATTCTAAACATTAAAATACTAAGTTTCATACGTTGCTAGACGAATAACAAGTTAAAGAATCCTGGCGTTTAAATAACCACGTTCGATTTATTCCAATCCTTCTCATACATCGCCAAGCAGTAAGCATCTGGGTTATAAATGAACATAGAACATCACTCATAACTCACATTCACGGTATACCACATTAAACCTGTGCAGAACAGCTGAATAACCTGCTATGAGTTTTTATCGATATAAATTGCTCAAAGACAAAATACGTCAGGTCCGCGTAATTGGCCAGTCGAGATTGTTCGAGAGCTTATGATCCGTGAAATCGCATTAAGCCAACTCTGGTCGAATGGCTCAGTCAGTAAAATTGGTCAATGGAAGAATATTGCTTATTATACTTGTTTAATTTCAATCAAGTGTAGTAAACAACAATAGGAAATACGTTTGTTTGGGCGTAAATAAAAGTTGTAGTCAAAGGATCCCATATATTTTTATATGACAAAACAGAAAAACAAATAGACTGCACTTAAGCTAGAACTGCATCAATTATTTTTTGCAAATTAATTAAAATAAACCAACAATAACAAAATGTAAGTTATAATATAACATATACTATACATTATTTGTACTTTATTCTTACTTACTTTTTATAGGGTGTTTGTAAACGAAGAGTAACATTTGCAATAAGTACCTGTAAAGAAAAAAAAGAATGAATTATTGACTTTTACAAAATAATGGAATTTTCAATTTGAATATGATAATGACATCTACTTCGATGAACAAGCTGCAGCTTTATAAACTTATCAAATAAACGAACAAAAATTAAACTACTATCATTATAGCTAAAATTTACCATTTTACAAATAATTACAGCGTCATAGGAGATGTCAATCATTAAAATTTGCTAAGCTTTAAACATTATGTTAATAAAATAAAATCGGCTTTGTACTTGACAGGATAAAGCCAAGTAACATACGACTGAATTTACAGAAAAAGATGTAAAACTGTAATTATGTATTATGACAGGCTGACATTCAATAAAAAATAATCAACTAATACTAATGATTTACAAAATACAGGAGTAAATTATAATCCTGTACAAGACCAGCACACAAATTTTGTGGCTGTTATATAGTTCTAACAGTACTCAAAACTACAGGTTAAGTTTCGACGATAACTTAGTAGCAATTTACAAAATTTACAAAATCATAATATGTGAACAATATAATAAAAAAATAAAATAATTTTATATAATAGGTATTTAAACTCTTTAAAAGATATTTAAAAAAAACAATAGCTTTTTAAATTTTTCAACTACATTACATATTTTGGGAATCATCAGAAATGGGATGAGATCGTAAAAGGTTTCTAGAATAAAGTCGATTCGTACATACAATAGTGTCTGTATCTAAAAATAATGTTGCCGGGCCATAACGGAACGCCGCAAGAAAACATTGTACAAATACTTCACAAGCAGGTGGACGAGTGACCTTGACATTTGCATTGCCATAGTACTCGCAATGAATTCGTGGCCATTGTATGTGTTGCCGCATATAAATAACAGGAACACTTGCCCAAATACATACATACTTTTTTAATACATTTTTTTATAATTCCTTACTTCGCTTCAGGAATACTTTTTCTTTTCACAACCTATGAAATTTCTAACGTTATTTTCAGAATTTAAAAAATGACCATTTTATCATTGAATGATTGGATTCGATAATTCAAAAACACGTGTATATTTATTTATTGCATTTAATAACAACAATTTTTGTCGGTATAAACTATTTTGACACGACATACATTTAAGCTTATACATTTAAGTTTGGCTTGGCAATAAAAAAACATATCAAAGTATCCCGTCCATCCGCGCTTCACTTCAAGAAACATAACTACTTATTTCATTAACAAATTGTATTCACACCGAAACATTTTTGTAATTTTTTATCAGAAGTTTCATGTTAACGCCGTACTTTCTTAACACACCAACCCCAAACCCACTGAAAATTAAACATGTTTGTATAGCAACAACGCCAAATCTTAAATCATTACTATTTTCCTAGGGTAGTTACTCTCTGGTCCAAATCAAATTAATCTACAATTCTTTCTTTACTTTTTAATATTTATCATTTCAATATAACGTGCCCTTAGCATGGTATCGAGATACAGAAACGAGGAAAATAAAGCAATTTAAAAACAGTCTTGAATGTTATTCGATATAAGAAAGACCTAGACCTGACCTTGCAACGCGAGCTAAACCTTGTTAATCTTTTGCAATGCGGCTGAAGGTATTAACATAATATATTTCTGATTTATAACATCCTCGCGGATGATACTAAATATACAATCAGGAATACTTCCAACTGAGTGGAGTAATGGATTACCAATGAACTGAGAGGACAGAGTTATACCTTGAATTCAGAAAGTTTCGGCCGGGCAAAGTGACGTCAATAAAAAAATAACCAACTCTTTCAACGGGCTTTCAAAGGCTGATGGATGGATATATACTACTTCGAAATAAAACATAAAACTGCTTATAAATACACGTACCAGAAAACAGGGCTTAGATAACTATATTTAGTCATATGTATTAACGAACGTGAAAGAACACGTGAAGCCCCAAATGGGATGAAGTCTCAATGGACACTGGGTTGGTATTGCGCGTTGAATTATTAATGCACCTAGCTTGAAAGGGAAAGTGATTTTACCAACAGGCACTGCCCTGTTCACATTCTAAGAAATAGTCGAGGCTACATAACATTGATGCGTTGTTATATTCAATGTTTTTGGCGTTCTATCCCTTGTGATTCTCTGGTGGACTAATTCAAGATCATAAAGTGGTATTTCATAAATTCTCTCTTTTTTCTTCACACTTCCGTTTTGGCGGGATAAAGGTGATGTCTATAGTGTCTCTGGTATCCATAGGACATGGTGCCTTACCAGCAGACCCATCTGCTCATTTTTCAGCTATTCATATTTAAAAAATAGACCCACTATTTTATTGATTACGTTTTATCTTACTACTACGAAAGTACGACGTACATAATTATTATATTTCTATTAATATTATATTAGATTTTGTTTACTATTTATTCAGCCTAAAATATTAGGTTACATATAAAAAAAATATTTTAGTATCTCCTTCATATTTACATTACGCAACGTAATTAAAGGATGGAAGAAATAATATTAAACAGCTGCTACCTTATATTGGATTTGTAACTGTAGTTTTGATATTCTTAAACATTACTCTTCGATTTGTCCGATAGTTACATTACGTACGATTATTCACGATTAGGTATATACAATTACGTCTTTATGTTCATAGTATACCTACAGAAAGTTCTACAGTCCTATTGAAAGTTTGTCACGGATTTTCACGGCCGGCAGGGTACTGTGGCAATGTAAGCTCGTTTGCTATCCTGGTCACATAACGAAAAGTTACAATTCTTAGTGATTTTATTGAAAAATAAACTAGTTAATTTCAAACATACGAGAAAGTTCAAATTAAATGTGTTTAAAGGAAAGTGCTGTACTTAATTAAGTTAGCTCATATGTCATGACGTCCATAATTCGCTTTCTGATTAATTACGAGAACTGTCTACGCCTACTGATAATGAAAGCTCCATTAATATAGGTACTCAACTTTCTTACACGAATCTAAGTTATCATTTTCACAGTCTCCAATATTTGTTTTGTAATAACATTAATAATTTTTATTTTAAAACATAATCTTTTAGATACAATTAGTAAAATTTTGAAGTCCATTGAAACTTTAGTAGGTCAGTATGTTAACATTTTTTTTAATCGTGGTACCTATCCATACTCAGTACTTACCTCCGAGTTATGATTTTTTCTACGTAAATTAACTTTAAATATTTATGTTAAAAATTGCAAATAAAACAGTTAAAATTCGCTTACACATCACATACAAATATATTACAACATCAATTCCTGTTTAATACTCCTACGTACGTAGATATAACAGTCGGAACAGCTTAGCGTATCATCAAAATCACCCTGTACGTAAGTAGACATAGTAAAAAACACTTTTCACCCACAAACACACCTCGCCCTGACCTACATTTAAAGACAAGAACCTCCTCACAAGCTGAAGGCAAGTCTTAACGAACAGGCACCGCATACGGCAACGCTCTAGCGCGGCTTAGCCCACTCACGAAAAACACACCGCCGCAAATCGATACACGAAACGCCACGTTTCTCGTATCAAATGTGATGTTTTACGGAATATTTTAAACATTCTCAGGTTTTCATTTTAAATAAACATCGTCGCGGATTTTACACTGTTAAAAATGTAAGTTAAATCTTCTTCTGTGTTATTTCAGTAGTAGTCGCGGAAGCGTAACATTTTCAATTTTGACTTTTATATTTGATACGTAAGTTTTAACATAATTACCTTGACATGATATTAAACATACCGTAGATACATCTACCGACGTGCCTGCAATGTGAAATTTAGGGATAGTAAAATTCATACGAATTAGGGAACAGAGAAGCATGTATTTAATCTCGGTTCAAATTTTAGAGATTCTTTGGAAAGACAAACAATAAGGCTCAAAAAACGTAAAATTTTATTTATCCTGTTTCGGGCAGTTATTCGAGATTGAATAGCTTCCCTAAGATCCTATCGCACTTGTTGTTAAATCTGTTTCTCAGTAAGACAAAGTAAAGTAATTACAGCTAAAAGTCTACAAACCAGTATCGATCGATCGATAATTCAATCCGATGACACATATCACATTGGTAACTCTGCATTAATTAAGGATGTCACCATGTCATCGACTGATTAATATCCGTTGATAACAAATGTGTCACCACTTCCGTGTAATTATGTTTTGCTAGTGGCTGCACCAATATCGGTAATGGATAAAATTGTAAAATTCTCGTTAAAGGAGAGAAATTCAACGTTTTTCGAAAGATTCTGCGATGTGTTCGCTCGGAATCAATTCGTAAAGTACATTTCTAATAGGTTTTTTAATTTTAATGAAACTGGTCATTGTAATGAGGCGAATGAAATAGGGCACAAACAGCACCATCTAGCGTCAAGCTAATGAAAGTAAATTAATTGTTTAAACTATTTGCATTACACTCTAGGAATAACAAATGGCAAATATTTTTTTTTTTTGATTAATCGATTCCTTTTCTCAAAAAATCCTCGCGTTATTATTTAATCGAAATTTGTTGGAAATCTTTTCCTGTGTTCAGCATTCTCAAAAATAAAATTATTTTGACTACGTTGCATAAATGAGACCATTTCATAGTTTTTTTTTATTGAAATGTGTTGGATAAAAGTTATTTAGCAATGTTATAAGTTTACGTCTCATATTTCCTCCTTCTACAATCTATCGAAAGGTAACGAGTAATGTTTACAGTAACAGATGGATAAATTTCAATTATTATAGAAACCTTTGTGATTATTCGTATATAGAAAAACCTTTCGCCTTACACGATTAAAACAGTCTAACTTAAATGACGACATAGCCTAATTGTTACTGACTACCTGCGAAACGAGATGTCCCTAGTTCGAGTCGCGATCGGGTAGACATTCATGCGAAGTGTTTATTTCCGAGTCGGTATTTATGATGACTCATTTGTCTATACCACATAAAAGAGATTTAAATAATTCAATACCCAAATTTTCGTTTTCATTTTTCACATTCCACCTTCATAATACAAAGAACAACACAAGTTACAACAGAGATGTGCTCGCGTTTGATACCGTTGTTGTCATAATAGAACGGATGCGCTATCCCGCTTATCTCCAGCCTTGGCCATGTGAATAGTAAATCACACATGCTACAGAGCGATGTCCGACACGTTCATTGTACTGAAGTGGGTGTATATTTCAGTGTCAAGATTTACTTGCTGCATGTCAGTATTATTAGTTAAGCTTGTTACGCACTAAAGTAGCAATATCCGTTTAAATACCACCAAGAAACGTATTATCTGGGGAATACATGGGTATCACTGTTAATTTGAACAGAATACACGTAAGTAGATAACGTAGCGTTTGCTTTGCATTGCTACGCTTTCTAGGGAATATAGGTTTGAGTGCGGGTAAATCGTGGCTTTTTCTATGAAGTAGCATAATGAATTAACTATTATTAAACCATTACATGTACTTTTAAAGGGTATTAATAATAAGAAACAAAAATAATGACAGACATTCGCACCTCTAAGTAGAATTCCCTGTGTCTCTCGCGAATCATTACTACAATAAAAAATATTTATCTATCACGCAGCGGCTGTCACAGACAGTATTTGAACATGTTGAACTACAACCCAATCAATGCACAGAGTTAACCCTGCATTGATGTATTAAAACGTACTGTCGTTGTAAATGGCCATTACCCTAGGCCATTACCATGAGATACGACTAACTTATCATAAATAAAAATAAATTATATAAACTTATTTATATAAACGACAATCAAGATTACATTCATCCTGATAAGTTGCTCTTGGACTTTAGCAAAACCAAAAAATTTACAAATTAATATTTTTCAGCATATGGACGAATTTTCTACACATAACCCATAAAAGAAAGATATCACCGCTACCCGACGAAACATCACGATCATACTCACGTTGATTGTATAAGAGCGAGTCACTAAACTACGCTCGTCAAAAACAAATAAATACAGCTTCCCGTAGTTTACGTCCGCGTCGCGTCGGCCATAACGATGACGAAATAAAAGACTCACGATACGGTAAGTGCACTGCGTTGTATAAACATCGAGCGATAAACGGCACGAGTAAATATTTCGTAATTCATCTAATTAGACATACCATTAAACTGGTTAGCGTAGACTAGCCCACCACAGATTAGTTTCTTAACCTAAACATTTACTACACATTAATTTTGCATAATCAATATAAATCTGTCTTGTCCCTAACGTAAGAAGTTTTGTATTGAAAACAGCTCATTTTTCTTATAAATTAAATAACTCATAATTTACTGACTATAATCCCACTCGATTATAAATAACAATCAAGTTATTAATAATTATATTAGATTGGAAGACATCCATCTTATTGAGACAAATGAATGATTGTCGTACGAAATAGCCACGTAGAATCCGCTATATGTCAAATTTGTCAAAGTTTTGACACTTAATATGCCATTCTGCAATACACGGTAAACTGCAGACAGCATTAGCAATAAGTCATTTTGCACTCGTAGAGTAGTTGGTAGTGAGCCTGCCTGCGAAACAAGGGGTCCTGGGTTCGATTCCCGGTCGGGGCAGATATTTATGTGACAGATAAATATTTGTTTTCGGGTCATGGGTGTTAGTGACGTGTTATTTGTGTTGTCCATCTCACCCGCGACACAGAGAATCCCTACTGCCGAGGTATGAGTGTATTAGTGTTTAATTAATACTGCAAACTAATGTTATCTGCTGTCGTCAAACGTCATCACCGTATGTATGAATTCAGCCGTCCGCCACATCTTGTGGAATAGCATCTATAAACGTCGAAATGGAATCCGGAATCCACATCAATCAAAATGAACATATGTTTACACATAATCGCTCTGTAGGAGGTCTAACAGAGAAATAGACGTTTATATTTTTATGTTCCATTTCTTATACTCGATAATCTATGTAATTCTAAATACCATTCACACTTTAAGGATATTGAAGAAAGGGATTTAATGGTACCTAGCCATTGCGCTAAACATTTTTACCATCTTAAACAATATTAAATCTGATATTATTAGATTTAACAAGGCGATAAAAATTCAGTGAACTGTAACTGGATTCAACTGACGCCCCGCTTGTTCATTTAGTAGCTCAACACAAACGAAGTTAAGATATGTTAGACTAGTGTGTATGAACCACCATTCTGCTTCTCTGTTACATTAACATTTTTTACGTCATAAGCTGACGAACGAGCTGACGATCCACGTCGAGGTAAGTGGTTACCGTCACCCATGAACATCAGCAACACGAAAGACATCATTAATTTATAGTTGGCCATTAAAAAGAGAGAAAAAAATCTCTCTCGTCTGGAACCTTTCCTCAGTGAAGTGTCATACCATATGTGTAATTAAGGTGAAGCTATACCTATAAACGGAAGCAGTTCTAATTCAGCTGACAAGATTTGACTCAAGCAAACATACTAACAAATTAGATCGGTACTCAAGACGCTTCGTCGCTTGGCGGCTAACTCAAGCAAGAGAGTGGTAGCTAACCAGACGAACTTCACGCATACATAATAATACCAGTACTAATATCAATATTGACTCGATGATATATTTTTATACTGTGAATATAATCTTTATGTGAAGCCTTACTACTACGGCCGGCTTCCGACCCCTTTTACGATAACCCTAGTATAGTATTCCGGCATGGGATTGGGGTTAGTATTCCAAGTCGCCACAATACGCTACATGTTTCAATTATTTATTATTTCCTCACTTATATTAAATATGCGCTGTGCCCGCGACTTCGCCCGCGTGGAATTGAACAAAAAGTGTTTTAATTTAGTTTTAGTAGCCTAAGCTACCTACCAATAAAAGTCCCGTCAAAATCGGTCTAACCAGAACAAACAGGCAGACAGACGGGCACACAAAAATTATAAAAAAAAAAATTTGGTGTATGTACCGTATGTATATTCTTATGCATGTAGTAAAACGGTTATTTCAATATTACAACCAGACACTCCCAATTTTATTTGTGTTGTCAGAAAAAGCGAAGCATCGTATTCTCAACATTACCTAATAAATTCTGCTTGTACAAATATAGTGAAAAACTCAATCCATTACGGTTTCGGTACACTTAAATGATTTATCGGCATTCGCAGCGGCGACTAGTAATCTGTTAATTAATTGACTTGAGCAACAAGCTTCCAGCCTTCGATGTAGTCTCAGCGCGTTTCAAATATTTTGGCAAGATAATTAGGTAGGAACCTACATATCTGAGATTAAAAACAAAATTCTGGTTTAAAATTACTTACGGTCTTTTAGGGCGAAAACGAACAAAGGAATAATGTCACATTTTTCATCCGAAAGTTCTCACGGTAAATATAATTGATATTATTATAATTAGACAAAATTAGGTCTACGTAATATTTTAAGTTGAGCTTTACGTATGTAATATTATACTTATTTTTGTAACCTTTCATGTTCAATCGTCCTTCATCTGTCAAGTATTCGAAGGATACTGGGATGTAACATGATATTTAGCCGAATCCGACCCTAATCGAAGTTGTTACAATATAAACGCCGACATTTCTGGTAATTCCCACGGGTCTGAATTAGCGAATGTAGGCGCCATTACTGCATACTTATTTTTTATGTCAATGAGTAAATAAAATATTTATTAATTAAAAATACGGTGCAGTGTTTTTTTCAACCCAAAAAAGTGATATCTTTGTTTGATCGATTATAATTGCATTTTGAATGCATGAGTAGAACACCTTGGTATCAATTTCAATTGATTTAAAAAAAAGAATCAAAAATTTTACTGATTTTGGTAGAAAAAGAAATAGAAATTTTCCTTTTGTTTAAAAAATATGTACTACTATTATTTGTTTAATCAAATGCAGAAACGACAATATAATAGGTTCTATATAATATACTTTCTCACTTATGTTATTAATATAATGTAAACTTAATTATCTATTCACAATTGTACTTATTCATTAGAACTGCTAATACAATACAATTGGTATACAAATTAATAAAAAAAATGTAAAGTAAATTTCTAATATTCATGACAATCAGGACTTAAAAATTGTTGGTAAATATATAAGTTATATCATAAGTTTCGAACCAATTTCGCGAAGAACGCGTTAAGGCGATAAAAGAGATAATTTATTTACTGTATTAGCAAGGTTTTCAGGAAATTGAGGAAATTTGGCTTTTAGTGTAATTAAGACATTCCGCGGAGAATTGAAACGATTTGACTGTAGAATAGCAGCTACTGCAGTCTATATACCGCGATTAAACTTTAAGCCAAATTCAATACAAGTTTCAACCAACTATGTCCATATAATAAATTATTGTTGAAACTTTGTAGCTTCGCCGGTTCACTGATTTGCGTATTTCAAATATTTTATCTACTGGAAATCCTAAAGTGAGAATGAAAATGTATAAATGTTTTCTTAATAAAATGTTCGAAAGATCGCAAGAAATAAGAAGAAAAATAAAGTTAGTTTGAACACGAACATAAAATACAAATAAGCGTTTGTGTTGTCAACAAAGCGCGTGTATGTTTGAATCTGAATGAAGGTAATCACTGCTTCATGGTACCGACATCGATAAATGAATGACTAACCGAGGGCCTTGGCTGTTGAATGAACATTGATTTGAATTTCAAATCAATTCCAAGCTTCAAGTGTGTATAGAATTCCACAAACTAGTCGCACTTACTTTCTATGATTAAATAAGAACTTAGACATGGCTATATCAATATAGTCTATAGCAATATGATGATATGTGAAGTAATTCCCACTCGTATTACCTGAGTAATAAAGTTGATAATAGGTTATTAATGCGAGGGTAACGGGTGCGTCACGCTACAAGCGCTTACCTCTACAGTACTGTTGTAATGTCATTGTCTAAAGATTACATAGATAGCATAACTGTGTATGAATAACTGTGGTTTTTAATTACTTCATAACAAATTTTTAATATGAAGCACGGTATACATTTTGAGTAGCAAGCCGTAAGTAGTCGTCGTACGAGTTAAGCAGATTAACACCCGTATTCACAAACAATACTATGAGGTCTCAGTGTACAGTGAAATAGAAAATGAAATAAAGAGGATCGATTGTTCGTATTCCCATCTTTGTCTACGGCATTATTCAAGGTAACAAAGTGAAATAGACAAGAATACAATGAGTTAAGCCTCTCTTTTGTATGGGGGTATGACATGGCCGGTATTTCGGTTGGTACACCGCCAATGACAAGATTTTTTGAGTTTGTCAGTGCGTCAGAGGGCACGGAAAGTTTTAAGCCGATTTTATGTTACTTATAAATAAAAATGAATGTTTGTCTGTATGTCCTTTATAGAATTGTAAACCATGCATTTTATCATGTGATTTTCTTTAGCAAAGTTGTTGTGCGTGAGCCCACGAAGGTTTCTAAATGGGTATGGCCAATTTTCAACAGGTGGCGCCACAGTCACAAGTTTTCGAAATGAAAAAAACAATTAAACGACTCAAATCAAACTGAATATTTATGTAATGTCCTTCTTTCAAACGTATTTTAGTTGAGGGCGTAGCAACGCGCACACAATACAGCAGTGTTACATAAAAATCACCACTGATTATAAGGATGCAAAATATTTTGAACATTACTTTCGAAATATACCATTTTAATAAACAAATTCTCTTTACACACACACTTGTCGAGACCCTTTCTCTTTATTAGTGTGAATGAGTGATGTTAATTACAGGGACGCTTGGAATTAGAAACATCCTCAGGCGGTTCCGCTCAAGTAAATAACGGAAAATAATTTTGTAATTCGTGTAAATGTTGTTTATAAAATGTAGTAAAGGGTTACTTTCGCATGTTTTTTCCTTCTCAATAAAAAAAACTTTTCCAAAAAGATAATGGAAGCAATTTGAATTAGCAGAATTTAAGATGGTCGAAGCCTTTGTTATGGTTTAATCTTGGTCAGTATATTATTCAAACACCGTAACCATACTAAAACTATATTTCCTTAAGTAGATTATGTGATACACTTTAAATTTACATTTTATGTGAACACTAACTTCCTCACAAAATATTGCCAAGTAGTTGTGAAATAAACTGTAAAAAAAGCGCAATACTATAGCGTGTATTTAAGGAATCATCCACGAAAATAATTTTCAACCCAATTTCGAGTATGAAAGGAATCGCTATTAATACAGGAAGCAATAACGTTCCGAAATGAGTCTAATCGCGTGACGGACGCGATTCTTTGTTGTATTTGAAAGGCCTGCATATATTATTTTGTTATTCAGACAATATTATAGCTATTGCTAATGTGTGGAAGCGTGTAGCCGGTATATCGTATGAAACATTAATATGAATCTATTGATTTTGTATGTGAATGAGCATATCTATACCACTTCTTTGATAATCAAATGTTTACACGTTTTATTTAATTACAAAACATAAATCCATGGAAATCAAAGAATCAATAGTTATAATTGCTAGATTGCAGCACTCAAATAAATAACTACATCGTGTAGCTTGATTATTGCAGTTAAGTTACATGTAATCATAACTAACCAGATTACAAAGCAGTAGTTAACTACGCCCCACAAGTATCAGTGATCCCAACATCAAAAATGTACTAAATTATACATATTGAAATTGTTCAGTACACCGGGAGTATTGCAGTAACAGTGTTTAATATGGTACGAACAACATAGTACAGTCGTATTTGGTTGAGTGAATAATTAGATAAACGTGTTCAGATTTACTCGAATGAAGCGTTAAGAAGGTATGGAATAAGATAAATGATAGCATTCCGACGACATGCAGCCTAGGTTCAATTTCCAACGAGGAAAAAAATTGAATAATGATTTTAAATTTGTGATATTGTTTTCATTGTTGTCTCTATGAATACTAGTGTGGAAGTACGAACAGGTGACGTCATAAAAAATAAACATAATAATTAGCAACTATTAAATTTATACCAACCAAATATACTTTCAAATTACATGATAAAAATAACTCATTATAGTCAAAATACCTTTACATTAAAAGCGATCACCATTATAATTATAATTATGTGCAACCGTCTCTAATGTATGTACACGGTGATAAAATATACGTTTCAGAATAAATTTATTGTGAACTACTTGCACGGCACGGAATTTTATGCTCGTATCAGTAATAGATTAGATACGGGGCTAAAAACAATAATAATAGATGATATTATCACATTTATGTTAATTAAAGGTGCATTAACGTGTACTGTAATAATTTTTATCATCCAGTTCGGGGACTTCTAAAATGGTTGCCTAATTTTTGGAGTCGATGGAAACTTTAAACATACTGTATAAGTTGTGTTACAAGTACCAACTTATTAAAATATGACTAATATTTTAGTAGAAAGTATCATTGCAACGCATTGATAGCCTATTGGTTCGAACGTTGGTTTCCCGAATGTGGGGGCATGAGTCCGAATCCTGCACGCACCTTTAATTTTCAAAAGTTATGTGCGTAATACAAGTTATTTATCACTTGCTTCGGTGAAGGAAAACATATTGAAGAAAACTGCACACCCTCTCGGGTGAACTCTCGTTCACCATATTTTTCTCGAGGCAGTGTGAAGTCCACCAATCTGCACTTGACCAGCGTGGTGGACTATGGCCTGTTCCCCTGAGACCCGAGCCCAGCAGTGGGACATTTATGGGTTGTGATTATTATTATGATTTATATATCATTGCTGGATTAAAAAAAACTCAACAAATACATAAGCGTGTACGATTTCGAACTAGATGAAATAATCGGCAAGACGAAACAAGATATAGTAATTTTAAAATAATAAGGGGTCTCTTGCCCATAATAGTTTAGAAATCCCTGATCTATAGTATCAATTCAAAGTATTAGTAAATCTATACTAGAAAATTTCAAGCATACTACGTAACATTTCACCAATATCGACAATCTACCAACTGTCTTCGGACTTCATAAAATTTTTAGTAAGTCGCGACAATATTTTACAACGGTGAAACGATCGCAATAAAGCGGAGATTTCACGAAGGTCGGATCAGGAAACCCGCCATATTGAGCGGTGGCTGAGCCAATACCAAGTCTAATAGATCTAGATATATGTATATAAAAGTCTGTAATAAAACAGTGGTGATGACTGCTTATTCGCCTCTATTTCTTAATTTATTTTCTTCGTTTTTATTTAGTTTGATCGCTATTGATAACCATTGTTATCAACAACAAAAACATTTTTTTAATGTTATTGATTTGTATGGTAAATAAGTGTTAAGAAATATGTGGGGTCTCAGAATAAACTATTCCCCAATATATAGAGTAATGCAAAATGTCGGAAAAAAATCAATTTATATACGAGGTATATTCCCAAAATGTCCAATAATTATATTACAACCACTAAAATTTAAGACGACCACTGGTTTAGTTAAAACGTATAAACATAACACTGCAATCACATAAAGATGAATTTAGTTACGGAGAAATAAACAATATTATTTTTAATATCCGTATGTCATATACTATTCACGATTACATGCATAATAACTAATAAAAAATATTCCTATAGATAATTTAGGACTGCTTAAACGAAGGAAAGAGTATCAATATAAAACTTAAGGTTAATTAGACAACGTGCATATAGCCCTTGCATCTCCAAATATTCAAATTAATTACTTAAAAACAACGTGAGATATTCTCGAACAGTAGCAAAGCGAAACTATCCGTTTTCGAATATTCGTAATAGCCGTGAAACATGCAAATGTTAGCCACACTTGTACGCATTTTAAACCAGAAAAAGAATGACTCACAACTCACAAACTATTGTAGCTTAGGCTATAATTAACTTACACTAATACTGCATCTGATAATAAGAGAAAGAATAAAAGTTTTAATTGAAATCGTTTAAAGAACTTGTGCTTACGTCATAAATCTTAGAAGTCGCAAGCGAATAGTCATCTTCTATTTGTGACTACGGTTCCGTGGATAGCTTGAATAGATCCGAACTAATCGGCTCATCCGAATACAAGTAGTGAGTTATTAAGTATGAATATGACCAGCTATTCACAATTCATTTAAAGCGAAAACATCTTAAAGTATCTTTTAGTTATTTTTTTTGTGCCAATTAATGAACTCAAAGATTTTTTGGCTTAAAAATGTTATCTGTCATATTTGAAAATTAATGTTGTTAAGATGTGACTACGTAAACATTTAATCCACTTGATATATGAAGTGCTTAAACGAATATCATTAATTTATTTGATGTTTAAGTGCTTGAAATCGCATCGTTGAACGTAAAGTTCAATGACAAAGGTTACAAAGTTCATGAACAAAAAATTGGGTGTATTTAAATTAAAAAAAAAGGTTCTGTGTATTGAATTGTATGTATGTAATTATATAAGTTATTGGTACGAATAGAGATATTAGTTTATAAACGTCATCCCAATTAAATTATTTTCGACAAGAGTTAATCTGTCACATTGACACTTTATCGCCAATGTGATTTTTGAAATGAACCTTTAATTTTATGTTATTTTAGAGCTTGTAAATTGAGAACATTTTCAGAGAATCATTTCATATTAAATAGAAAGCGACAAAAAGAGAAATGCCTACAAAAGGGACATAACGGTATAATTATTTATAAAAGAGTAATCAAACAGAATGCCGCGTTAAGGAATTTTATTCCAAAAATGATACAGGCTGTTTCGTAAAGAGTACGACCAACTAAAAAGGGAAATAACTACCAGATGTTAAAAAAGGACTTCAATAAACAATCACAGCTTTCGAAATTTTGAGTTTT
>DWPA01001601.1:0-18013 GCA_018251375.1 Calpodes ethlius | reverse complement strand
CACTAAACACCGCTTGTAAAATGATATGATACGATTGACAACTCAATCGAATCGACGAATCGATTTTTTCTCACTTCGCTGAACGTCAGTTAACTGGTATCGATTTATGAATGTAAATATTGGTCGAACATCATTTGATTCGTTGATGGATATATTATTCGTGTTGGCAGATGTTTGTCGAAGATTAATTCAAGAGTGTATGAAATTATCGAAAGTTTTGAATGATTAATTAATTGATAATATTAAAGTATAATAAATTATTTTCCCTCTCTTATAAATACGTGGGTGTTTAAAGTTATTCAAATTATGGCTCACTGAATGGTTGTACCTCTCATATTGAACATAAGGAGTGGATGAAAATACCTATTTATAATTCCGTCATCATATTATTGCCTTGCTAACTTCAAGGCTTGAAAATTAATTCCAATTGACCTGAGGTGACACCATGTAAAATCTTTATCAACCGGTCTCGGTCGCATTGCTGAGAAAGTAGAATTAAGTGTTAAACAGCTAAAACAGAGCAACATCAACTGCGAGCTATTGCTACTATTGAAAACTATTTGCTGATGTTTATGGGATAATTTCATAAAAATCATTCATGAAAGTTTAATTTTATTAACACACAAGCATAATAAAATGATGGAACGTTTTAACTATCCAGCTCAGATTCTTATTAAGTAGTACAATTTTGAGCGTTTTCAAGACGTTATGTTATATTAACATAACGTCTGGTTAAACCATATGGTTTCACCAATACATCGTACTAAACGAGAATTAGGAAAAAAATCGACTAGGCAAACTCCAAAGCAAAAACTATATTTATGTCATGTAATTATTAACTTTAAGTTAACCCTAGATTAACCAAACTTATAAAATGTTTACATTATATCAAGTTATAGATTGAAATAAATCTAATCCTCGATCATTATTCACATAAGCATTATGTTTAAGTTCTTTAACTCAAATTTGCAAAATCTATTCCAAGTATAGTATAGTTTAGATACATGTAATGTTAGCCCGTTTAATCAACTTAGGCTTATTCTTAGACTTAACATCAGATTAAGATGTAGCATAAAGGATTAACTTCAGAAACGCAGAAGAAGGATAAATATACGAACGACTCAAGATTCCGTGCGATGACTTTTACTCTAAATCAGTACTTAGGATGCTGTCTACTAAACCATCGGAGTAGTGTAATAGGCGCGACTTCCGTGACAACGACCAATAACGCATACACCGCACCGTGAACCATATATTAACGTACTTTCTCTTCTGCCGATAACAAACTAATGTTTCTCAATTATGCAAATACATTCCACTCGATGCAACGCTATAAATTAAAATGTTTTAACCCGGTGGCAACAATAAACCAGGAACGGCTACTTCGGCTTCGGGTGCTTCGTATTGAAAAAAGTTACACATTACCTTTAAGAAACTTAAATCAAAGACGCAAAGAAACTTAAATAATTTTTAGTTTCGTTATTGGACTATGGATAATTTTATTTATCAATCTTGATTGTATTTAAAAAAATAACATGAATAATCAATTAATTAATCAGTCGTTATTTATGCATATTATTGATCTCTTTTCAGTTAAATTCAAAACTTAAACTTGCAGTTCCAAATTATAGTACATTAACATGATTATATAATCGACATATAATTTAAATTTGGAGGTAATAAATTAATAGCTTAAGTTGACATTGTTGCGAAAGAATTCGTCGTACTGTCTTGTGATTCGTCCATCACTATTAAAGGACTTTTATAACCAGTAAATATTTAATACAACAGACATAGGATTTTTAATCTTATATATCAAGACTTAAAGTTGAAATGATAATACATCCAAAAACCATCTTGAATTTAAACAAAATGAACCGACTTATCTTAATGACATAAATAACGCGATTATCAACTTTATAACGTCGTGAAACCGTCCTCGAAAAGCGCCTTCGTGAAATGTAAACCAATAGGGACTAGTTGAATTTGACAACAATATCAACCAATGGGTTGAAGCAGCGACGAATGGCGTCAATGTTGAAGACCCCCCACCTCGTACACCGAATCCATTAAAGCCTGCAGTAATGACAGCCTTGCCATGTAAGGTAGTGTTGGGCCATGTTGAGGTTTTTAATGTTATGGCCAGAGGAATTGAAATAGTTTTAATGCAACACGCTGATCCAATAGCTGGCGGAGGTTTTATACCTACTTTTATAAAATAATGGCGTCCAGTTATGGGTCTTAGTCATACGGATTCAAATATATGAAAAAGTTTTGTGGTTTCAACTTGCAGAGTTCACAATGAGCTAAGGATGGTTTTTGAGATGAATCCTTCTGCAGAAGTAACGCGGTAGTATTACTAGATTCCATAGAAATGGAATAGGATATGTATATACCTAGTTACTGTAATTCGTCATTGCTGTGCAAAAAAAATCTTATATATTTTTTTTCATAATTTACATAGGATTCAACTATTGCGTCCTACAGGTAACACACGAGTCAATGTAGTAATAGTCCTCGGCCGATTTTTAGTGTGACCTATTCTATTGCGTAGTTTTTTCAATTATCAGAGAAAAATACCTATATTAGTAAGTCTCTTAGCAATTTTTTACATTACCAGGTTTATAAGCAAATCGATGTGAGAAATAAACCAAACAGAATTTAAGTAAAGTAATAAACCAGCGATCTTAAGGATTTCTTACTGGCGTTATTTATAAGCTTGTACGCTCAAAGCCAGTCAATGCACAACCGCTCTAAATTTTATCTCGAATCGATCTCCTGATTACGATACAAATCTAATTCCACGTTTAAATCTCGGTTTAAATTTAGCAGCAATCGGCGACAACCGTCTTTGACACGCAACACTGCGAAATGTTGAACGGAATCTAGAATGTTTTATTGAATCGGTATAAGGTTTCAATGATGTTTTTAGATATTAATAGTTTTATTTATAACTGACTTATTTACATTTGACTATTTAAGTACTAATGCTATAGGCATTGGGTAAATTCATGTCCAGGAGAATATTTCTGAAAATAATGTGCAATTACAGAATTATGACGAATGATTTACAATCTGTAGGTTTAGAATAATAATTCTTAACAGCAGAATTCTTAACAGCTGAAGCCGTTAGTAATGTACAGCCATTGTTTCAAAGAAGTCTTTAAAGGTTACCTTGTTTACTCCACTTTCATTACCTTTCAGGTATCCGTTTTAGTTATTAATAAAATACATTCCCGTGTGTGTATCAGACATTGTAAATGTACTTTCCACCAAACACGTACATACATATTGTTTATGCCTCACTTTAGGCCAATGTGGTATTAACAAAGTAACCGTCTAAGCATTATAAGTCCATAAGCTCTGATGTCTGAATTACAGCTCAACCTAGATTTAAGCTCATCAGGGCAATAAAGTACATACAGGTTCAACCCTGCTTGACTTTCTAATGTAATTTGGACCTTTTTTTATCTTTTTCTCAGTTGTTTTTTGGCTGACAATAAGTATCTGATGTCCATGGGCGATGGTTAGCACTATCCATAAAGTGGTATTTTGTCTAATTTCACTCATTGACTCATTTGCTTGTAATTTAAATACAAAAAAAACATATTTTTGCATAATAATGTAATTACCTGTACATCTTAATTATCCATCAAATTATTATGCAACGTTTAAACACAGAAATCAAATCAATTATACATTGCTTCCCCGTACGTATCTCCTATATTCTTACGTATTTAAAACCAGAAATAAACTTCTACGTATGTCCATCCAATCTGCGGCTCTATCATGACAGACCAATCTATATAACTGGTTCACGTGTTAGTTACAAGGTCGTTATGTAAAATACAATTTTATCGGGAACCGTATCCTGATTACGTTGTAAATCAATTGGTACGACCGACTGTGGTACATGACCAGCTCTGACGTGTACAGTAGTGTACACCGCGAAATGTTGTATGCTTCAGCGGGTGTACGGTTTATTGACGAGAGTTGTGTACGTTCTGACTTGAACAGGTGCTAAATAAGCCGCGCCTATCCATACTTTTAATAACTTTCTGTAGAAACCGAAGTAAAATCGCTGGGAAGGAAAATGTTACACTAGCTATCATGATTATAATTTAACCATGTTGGTTATGAAGCTGCTCCTTGTGAAGAGCTTACCTTTGATTATCAGAGCAGACATTTATATGAGAGATAAATGTTTATTCTCAGGTTGCGTGTTCAGGTTGTACATTTGTGTCTATAGCATTCAAAAACGCATAATTTTAATACAGAATTTAAAGTACTTGAGCATTTATTTATGTAATGGATGATCTATCCACTGTAATATTTGTAACCTGTCTATGCTATCCATCTATTGGTTCATCGTTTTAGTGTATACTTATCCTATCCTTCTTAATCTTCAATAACTAATCGATCGTTTGCAAAAAGCTGTATCTTTCCTTATATTATTGTGACAGTCATGGATTACTACATTATGCAGGGTTAAGGGATAGGCAGACATCCTCTGTAACACTAAACTATCCACAAATCGCACGGAGCAAGGCATAGGTCACTAATGAGTTTCATCCATGCAAATAGTATTCATTACCGCTACTAGTTTAGGCAACACGCATAATTGCACACTAAAGTCATTTCTGTAGTTCAATAAAGAAATAGTTTTATGAGAAACCCATGCAAATGAGCGATAACCAATTAATTGAAGTTACATATTGTACGAGTATGTTACACGGTGGAAATTTAAGAAGATTACAAACAACTGACACGTGTGCAATTTTCTTAATGAGGTAATTTTATTTGCATGTTTATTAAGTTGAGGGTATTAATGTGTAAATTATATTAGATCTCTAATCGTGTTTTTGGAACGAAGCGTCTCTTACAGCCCCTCCCTAGGTTTCCCTACGTTCTATTTTAAAAACCCATAAGTCGAGAACGAAATTATTGTTATCATATAAGAGTTAATAGTTTTAAAGCTAGTTTACTATATATATATGTATAATTATAGCTATTTACTAACCAAATAAAAAAGCGGTATTAAAGCTTGATAGCATTAATTTCCACAGTTTAAACAACAAAACCGAGAGTAAACTGCTAGAGAGTGTTTCGAAAACGAGAAATACAGTTTACTAAATTTGAGTGAACAATATGTGTGCATAAGTGTATGCTTATAGGGTAATAAAACTGTACATAGATGCCTGGACTAAGACTAATGACTGTCCTTGATTTGGCAGATAGGGAGTTATTCGTAAGAACTTTTTGAAGGACAATTATTAATTCACTCGGCATATTTTAATACCTGATAGCATATACATCAATAATGTTTACTACATTTTGATAACTTTCTATACAGCTTGGGGTTTTTATCGAGAAACGATACAGTGACGCATCGTTATAGAGCAATAAGTTATTATTAAGGAGGATAGAATTTATAAAATATATAAAAAAAAATATAACTTTCAAACATCAACAGATTCAATCCCTAACAACGCAGAGAACTCAATATTCAATGCAATCATTTCAACCTCAATCCTAAATGGAGACATAACGCTAAATCTAGCGCTCGGCCCGTCTAATAAGTAAAGCTTAGTCTCAGATATAGAAAGTTGACGCCTATATCATGAGATTAACATCTACATATCTATTGCGTCATCATATGTTACTAGATTGACACGATTGCTAGCTATAATCCGCTCATATTACTAACACTCAGACCAAACTCTCTAAGATTAGACTACATGGAAGGAGTTGGAGTCCACTGAATTGCAAATAAATAATTTTAAAGTGATAGCTGGCTACTTCAAAACTCCTTCAGAATATTCCTGGGCATTTGCGCATTGAAAAACTGCATTATTTCGCACACAGCTGGCAATAATAGTGAATGTCTCCATATTTTCTAAGTATTTACTGGCTTACATTATGCTCATTGCAAATTATTATAGAAACAAAGGCGGACATATAAAAGCATTCTGTACCAGTCTACCTTCGGGTAGTGATAGAATAACAAATGCCGGTATATTAAAAAAACATACAGAAAGGATAATCTAATACTAATATGTACTAATAAGTAAATAATAATACATAAATACTAATACAATATGTCATAATAATTACTACAGTTGATTGATTTGTGGAGGAAAACTGGCATTATCATTTGTCAAGGGGCAGAATATAAAAAAAGATTGTAAGACGTGTGTTTCATTATGGCTCACTAATACAATTAAAGAATTCGACACACACACATACATATTTAGATACATGTAATAAAAATACTTACATGTATGTATTTTAAAAGCAGTGTAATAATAATTGTAACTTACAAACTATTTCGTTTAATAGTGTGTGTCGCAAAGCGGTCATCGCTTGAAAACGGCTAAGACAAAATACACAATACTCAATAAGTAGAATTAATTCTATAATTATGGTAATGGCGGGATAATATACGTCCGAATCGTGATTTAAATGCCTAACGACCACAGATACGATCGATCGACATGTTGTTTCGCGGCTAACCCGGGGTTTACGTCGTCGTGGCCTGTGAGGACTTAAAAGTAGTTTGATTCCCGGTTGAAGGAATATTTGTTACATATAGATATATATATTTTAATTATTGTATTTTCTTAGTCAGTTTCAGAAACGATCTTTGAATATGTAATACTACTTGAAATCATTATTCTACATTATATTATTGCACAAGTCAAACTGTCTTTAAAATCCCTTTTTTTAATGAACAATATTCGTCTAAAGTTATTTTGTGCAATGTCATTAAATTACAGGTTCGTTAGCCCTAATGCCTTCTTGCTGTAACGATGCTTTTATGAACAGCTTTATGCAAATAACCGTGTGTCCTTATTATGTATTTCAGTGATTTTATGTCTGTCTGTACCACCCACGACGCGTTTCTTAGTGCGGGTGTGTCAGGGTGTAAAATATTATTTGACGTTAGTTTTATTGAGATATCTTTGTTTGTAATAAAGTTTATCTAATAGTAAATAAAACATGCAAATTAATAGTTTTAACACTATACAGAACACTCTAGCTTTTATTTTTTATTTTCACCAAAGCGGAGATAAATCCTTTTTAAACAAATAATAAAGTAACATAAACATTATTTTATACTACAAATAAATGATTAACTGTACTCTTCACCAGTGATGAGTCCCGTCGTCTGGAGCCATTCCTAAGTAAAGCAGCAGGTATATTTATCATAAAGATGCATTGTCATCGAAAAGAAAGCAATATGTCAAATGGGATAAGTGGAAGTAGATTTAAGACAGCTTGCAAAATTTAACCTAAACCAACCTACTCCCAAAGTAGATGATCAGAACCCATAACTGTCCCACTGCTGGGTTCAGATCTCCTCACATAGTGTTAGGGGTACAGGCCATAGTCCATGTCGCTGGCCAAATGCGGATTATTTTGTACAGAAAATAACAACGGATGATTTATTAAAGGAAATAAAATGGATTAATAAAAGTATAAGTTAATCTACGAATATAATTATTTATCCTATGAGTTTTAAAATTCACCAATATTTTATTCCGTGTTTTAGCCTACGACTATTATTCATATTTTGAACAAGAAAGCAGTAAGTACTACGTACCTCAGTGTGATGCACATTGTCCGTTAACCACAAGCAATATAACCGAGACAATAGTTGGAATTCATGAAACTGTCCCGGAAACGTATGAGCTGTTGTGAAACAAACGGATGCAGTACTTATACCGATGTCGTGTTTCAAAACACTGCCGCTTCAACTTAAATATGCCAACTTGAATGGAACTGCTTAGCGTCTCCGGTAAACACACTTCGTTCAATCCAATAAACTCCATATTAAACTGCCATTAGAGTCAATTGAACGTAAAGTCTGTCAAGTTCGGTTAACTAATGGTTACTAATACATCTCGGAAGTACTGAAGATGTTCTCCATTCAACCAATAGGGCGCGCTGAGGATTTGCCGCGTAGACTATTTAAATTTTCTTTCCTTTACAATTAGTGATTGCAGCAAAATCTTTGTGTGTAAGAAATGCTTAGAGCGTTAGCTTAGATACAACTTTTCTTTGTTTCGCCTCAAGAGTGGGAAAGTTCCTATTTCCTGGAAGTTTGCCAAAAAGCAACCGTGTTACTCTTGCCAACTATCAGCCAATTTTAAGCTCCGTATTCTACTACATTATGGAGGGTAAATTTAATAGGCACCTCACCAAGGAGAGAATAATCTGACGAGTGACCGAGAGTAGAAACTCCGCTGAAACCTATAGATATTTTCATCATTTTTTCAGCAACCCATCATTATATTTCCTGCCAAAAAAGGCTTGTATATTAAAATTCTAGTCTACAATGAACATGCAACAATAAAATGTAACCAGGTCATTGAAGCTTATGGCGATAGAATCAAAATGCGCGTCAATTTACCAACAATGGCGCGATAGGCATTTGTCTTTCTTTTTGCGAGAATACATCACGCAAAACACTGTTCGGCCACAGTTGTCGCGATAATGTGAATCTTAGCCGAGTTCCGCTAATGGAACTCACTTAACAATACTTATTGTTTCTTTCTTAGCTTGTTACGAATCAGTGACGATCTTCGTATTACCGGTGACTGTGTAAAATGGTATCCATTATCAATAGGATTGCTTGTTTTATCATTATCTGTTAGCTCTTTAGCTTTTAATTACAATAATCGGTAAGACAGTCCACCTATCTTTATCACGAGTATATTTATCCATGAATGTTTAACCCGACCACAAACACACACAAATTGCGTAGATTTCAAAAATATACTGTGTCCGCGCGCTGAGATTGACAGCTCCGTAGCCGCACGGAAACTATAGCTTCACGAATTGATCCTTATACAAATAAACGGCGAAGGCGAGAATCTCTAGCGACAGGAAGGGCAGTCACCTCACCTCGTTATGTTCCTAAATTCTCCGGGATTTAATCTTTAGGGGCCGATGGACACATTACCGAGTATCATGAACGAGATACGTTCAATCGAACTTTCACCGAACATAATTAAGACGCCTACTGTACTTCATAAAGCACATTCTTTATTGGCCGAGAAGTCGCTCCTGGTCTGTTAAATGAATTGGAAATGTTATTAGGCGTAATACGCGTAGAAGTACGGATCAAGGTCACACTGAAAACGTGGGTGCTACTGTTATAATCGTTAATTGAATTACAGTTTATAAGCTCACAGTACATGGACAAATCTAATAAGATTTAAATAAAAAAACACTATAACAATTAATTGTTAAAACCTTATTAATATATTTAAATCTTTACACTATTTCACTACTTAGGTAACTTGCCGTTTTGAATATGACTCCTTTAGAAAACAATATTGATCAAAGGAAACAATGATTTACTTAATACGTATTTGATAAACTACTTTCCTAAGTGGGTCACAGATATAAGCCGCATTATTACATTTTTGAATAGATAAGAAATGTACAAAGAAACAGATAATTCGTATAGACATACTATTAATAACAGTAGCAACTTGGAGTATACAAAGACTTAAATCACTAATCGCTGAACAATTCTAAAAGCTGACATTTAATTTACTAGATTTTAACCATTTTCTGCAAAACAAGACAACTTTTATACGACAATGTCACCCACAATCTAAATTTATGACTTAATCTTACAATAAATAAGATTTTCTTTCTAGGTTATATAAGCGACATTTCGACTCATTGAATAAATACGGATTATATGTTATTTTACATGAAATTCGATACGGCCATCCATTAAATTGACTTGAAATATTACAAAGGCACTTCATAAATCAGTTTTTACTTAATTGATATGATGATTCAAATGTTATTGCTTATTTTATCTGACCACTCCCACATAAACACTTTCAACTTAATGGTTTTATTAACGGGAACTTAGGAACGCATAAATTTAATAAATACGCTACATATTCAATTTATGATCTGCGGTATCATACCACTACATTCTCCTTATCTTCAATTTCTACCGTGAAGTAATAAGAAAACAAAGTAATATCTGCAACTTAATTAAATTCACTTCTGCAATACTATTAAACGTTGATTATAAATGTAGAAATTACACGTACAGAATTACTTAACTCAAGCCTATGCACAACGTTCTGCGTAAAATATCCAAAAAGATAATGTGTCTTAAATTGATATTCTTAGAGGATTAAAGATCTAAGAATGGAAATACCGACGAATTAAGGGTCCGGTAGCTAGATTAGATCCAAAATAAAAGTATTGAATTGTATAGAGTCGTAGCATAACTTGTGAATTCTATAACATAAATTCTAATTAATTGGTCCTCAACAAAGCCTCAACACAAGAACAAGACTTAGGAATGCTATAAAACCAACAAATACAGTCTCTCAAGAGGAACGAACGTTTGAAATGATTAACAATAACAATATTTCAATAACCATAAATTTGGTTGCCCTTAAATACTTCGTTCCAAGAACAGAATTCTTATGGCCAATTAAAATTATTAAGCGCATGTTTGAATAGTTTTACACCACCAATTAGCGTCTATTACAATACTCTTCACGTTATTATTCTATTATTATTTATTGACAAAATAGGAGTGTTCAGTGCGTAAAAAAATATCAAGTAGTTTTGTAATGTGTGAGTTATACACTACATTACGTAAATTTTGGAATATGTATAACTTATCTTGAGAAACAATTTTATGCTCATGCCAAATGTACATCTTGCAGGTTAAAAATGGCATAACATTGATGTAGTCAATAGTTAAGGCAATTATAATGCGCTAAAACAAAAAAATACGGCAATTAATATTTTGTTTTCAAGTCCATCGATGTACTTAAGTTTAATTTTAACGCGTTAATTCACGATAACGCAGATCTAAACGCATTTTGTAAAAAATTTATTACCAATCTTAAATATCATACGTACATATAGAAACGTCGACAAATATTGCGACGAAATTATTTTCAATGATCGATGTATTTTTCCAATTAATTTGTTTAAAAGAATTTAAAAGCTTGTATTCAATTATTAAACACATCTAGCTGTCTTTTATAATAGTTTCCTGTATGCATTCTATTTAATATACCTTATCCATCCATGCAATAGCATTTATAAGTTTTTTACGGGACATTGGCCTCCCTCAATTTGCGCCATTCCGACAGGTATAAGTTTAAAGTAATCTCGTAATTTAAGCAACTTATTCTTTTGAATACCTGTGCGTACATTGTCAAGGCCAGATTAACATTAGACTATGCAGTTATAAACAAAATCCAGTTACCTTGACCTGGTTTATTATTTCATAGTTAGTTTAATTACCGAGGGAATAGTTAAACCAAGTATTTACTACTTTGGCACAGTTAGACGAGTATAAATCTATGAGTAGGTTAAACCTTCATGTGACAAAGCAGAATAGACATCAAGAACATTGGTAATAGTTAAAACGTCACTAGACGATTCAAATTCATTGTGAATTTAATGTTAACGTATCTTAATATTTAAAATATTAAATCTCCTACTAAAAGATAGTTCTTTTATAAACAGTTTCCGAGAAATTGTCCATGAAAATGGTTTTTTCACAGTTTATATTGACATTTAAGGATCATGTTTGATCGTGGCTGTGAAACGAAATAAACATAGAATTCTTTATACTGTCATATAGGTATTAAGTCCACGTATCAGAGATATCACGTATCGAGAACTTTGAATGAAGCAACAGGTACTTGGTTTAGTAAACAAAAAAAAAAGATAATTATTTTCCATTGTGCATAAATTTGTAAACATAAGGTTTAAATGGCAGGGTACTAAAGCCGAAAGTTGAATTTTAAACTATAGTACCAAAACTTTCCTTATTATTGATATTAATGCAATTCTCATATATTCTAAAATTAATAATATTCAATGTTTATATTACAGTATTAAAATTTCCTATTTCACAATGTTTTGTGAGATTATTTTCCATAAATGAATATAAATTCATGTCAAATCATTAAATCACATCCGTTTTAGTGTGACTCAACATTTGATACAAAATTAATCGCATATTGGTTATCCTCTCCCAATGGAACCAGTCATCAATCGAGTTTATTTGCAGTAAGTACGTCGTCTGATTTTTTTGTGGCGATGTGGTTGTCTTGGGCTCATTTGGACCGACGCCAGTACTATTGTAGATGCCGGTGGGTCGACACTAATCCAGGAGATTATATGTCTTAAACAATTCCTTTTAGAGCTTTATGCGCTGTTCTTCGCTGGGGATCTTTCTCATACAGTTACTCATTTGTTTTTTCAGATTGCGTTAGATTCATTATTACCTTCGGCTTTTATTGCAAAATGTTTTCGTTTAGTTTGCATTGTGTTTTTCTATCTTTTTCGTAACTGAAGATTAAGAAATAATCGATTGCCTAATCATCTAACAGTCGGATGACAGAACTCAATGTCTTTCTTTCTTATAATAAACATTTATTTACTTATAAATTATCATCAAACATTTCATCGCGTAGAGTTTCACATATTTTTTAAACGAACAATAATTGGCTCTTCCAGTATTAATTCATCGTCTTACTATTACACTATATCTATTTTATTATAAAATTCAGAAGGAAGTAATTTTACACTACATGATTATTTACATAATATACTATTGGCTCGCCCCAGCTTCGCACGGGTGCAATAAAGTTTAAAAAAGGAAGATTTAGAAATCGAAACACAGCCATATGGTAGGTATCTACATAGTAAAATTCACGACAATCGGTTGAGTGATACAAAAGTCAATACGTCGCAACGCCACCTGGTGATTAATTACATGCATGAACATAGCATATAAACCTTCTCCATGAAAAAATACATATTCACACCAATTTTCATAACGATCAGTCAAATAATTTCTGAGTATATCGATTTCATGCATGATGTATGTATGAGTATCATGAACAATTTAACAACGTTCCACGTGGCACGTTACGATGGTACACCGGTACACTAAACAAACTGGCACGGCGAGTGTCCAATTCGGCGCGGGCGCAGCGCCACACCGCAATTACACGATAATGTTTAACGAGCCGTTTAATGTGAGCAGGGCTGTACACGGCTGCGGACAAATACCACGGCCAAATCGTAATGAGCTAGTTCTCATGATTTATGTCATTCATGCTGTTATTACGACAATTGTTGTTGGTAATTCTTTTTAATCAATATAGGTCTCAGTCTGGCCGCGGTAACGATATATGTGAATCGGGGAAGAATAATGATTATATATTAACGATTTATTTTCTTTACTTTTCACACAATTACAATTCAATAGATCATATAAAATATCTAAAGTTATCAAGAAACCATTATGGAGCAATTAATCCTAAGAACTTCGAGGATAAAGAAAAGTCAAATAAAATTAAACTAAAACTTTAAATTACCATTCCTGTACCGTGTTAAGAAATCTAAGTTAGAAATATCGAATCAGTAGAATACATCGCGGCAATAACGTCCCAGCATAAATTAAATACTCCAGGAGCTCACATAAAGATATCTTTTCATGCGACCGCCGACAAAAACATAAACTCGCGTGTAGTCCGCCATCAATTATTTAAATGATACATTAATATTATGGACTCACACAGTTACACGACACAACGGCTGAGCCGACTTTGTTATGCAAACTAAAATATTATTGACTAACAGTCTCAGGCTGTGGCTTCGGTAGCGGGAAACCGCACTGATAATTTGTTACAATACTATTTAGGATCTTACATGTTTTATAAGAGTGTGATACAGTAGTTAACAATGTGTATACTACAATTGAATAGGAATTAAAAATATGAATATAAATATTCTACGCACATGATAATAAATATTCTACGCAGCAACTTTGGATAAAAATTGCCGCATAATTTCGCATAAACATCATTTATGAATAGACAAACACCTATTGTTTTCTAGATTCCTTCAGTATAATTTAAAGGGTAAAACTGTACGAGTAAAAAATATTCAGCGGTCATTAATATTTCTCGTGTTAGTGGTTAACCACATTAATGTCGTTTCGAACAATAAAGTGAATTAATGGTACACTATGAAGCTATTTTTGCGTGGATTTATTTTTGTAAGCGAATCATTTGTAACAACTGAGAGAAATGAGCGAAATTGTTATATCATTTTCTAACAATGAAAAGCTCGCTTGTCACGTTTTATATTAATACAAACGTAACTTACAAAAAAAAAGGCCATAATAAACGCAGCACTGTAGTTATTTAAAAAGGCAATAATCCCAGAAATTTCGTGAACAACATGGTATACTAAAGATATAAAAACAACCGCCTGTATAACTTCTAGCGAGCTTTAATAATTGTCTCACACAAATATCATCGTCTAAAGATAAAAAGGGAACGCCGCTATTCCCTCACGTCAAAACACAAAACTTATTTGTCTGGAAGCTCACAACACAGATTTGCGTCTGAAGAAATATGTTTAGATAAATTTGATCGCAACGGTCTCTCAATGATTTCTAGGAAATTTTGTAATATGTTGAACAATTCATGGATTGTTTGTCATGATATTATTATCGTAAATTTAATCTAATTGGGATTTGCTTATGTGATTCTAACGTTAGACATATTACTCACAATTTCCAATCATGTAGCTTAAAATACAGAAATGTTGGATAGATTTTTTTTTTTTTTAAGTAATACTTTCAGAACTACAACTTTAAAAAAAAGGGAACCAAGTGAGGCATTAATATGATTCAAATAAGCTTTTAACTCAGTTTTATTTTTATCTGGGTCAATATTCAAAGTATTCAAACATCGTACTTAGAGAGGATTGCATTTGTATTTAAAAATAAATGATTTCATTCATTTATTAATTAATTAATAATAGTGTTCGTAAATGTAAATGTACTTCGGTACTCAATTCCTACGATATATGTGAAGTATTTAAAAACTTATGATTAAACTTTTAAAATCGTTCGAATTCATTCATTGATTTTATAAAATATAATAATGTGAATCCTAAACGACGTCTGTAGATTTTTAGATATCCCTTTATAATATAATATAAAACGTCTCGGTTTTAAAGCCGTTATAAAGGCGCAGTGCAAAATCATGTTTAAAATCTGGTCACTGACTCCAATATCGCTTTTGAGTGAGCCTTACGAGTCAATATTGCATTAGGATCCTGAGAAACTTCCATAAAGGGTTGAAAATGAGCCATAAAACTGGATAAAGTTGTAAATGAAAATAACTACTTTTAAATAAAACGATGGTTGTAAAATTAACTTGTTTGTGGTAGCTCGAGAAAACGAACTTTCTTGAAGGCTGAATAGAAGTTGTTTTTATAGTATAGTGGTAGCCTGCTCTAGCTTTGTCTGAACCGACACCGATAACTGAGCGCCGCCATCATTTAGTTTTTCAGTCTGGCGAACTTTTTTCTCTTACTTTAACTTCTTAATATATTATTTTATATTATACAGTTGTAAAAACAAGTGTGTTCCAAAACAAAATATTTAACATAATATTTATTTCACTATATCGATCAAAAAATATCGGCTAATAATTTGTCATTTGTCATCGTTAAAAAAAATATGATATTCATATATTATGAGCTATCCTTCGAACATATGCTGACATAGATTGTCTTGTTTTAGCCAATTAATTTATAAGCGGTAAAGAAATTCGTACAGTCGTTTTTGATTATCTCGCAAATAAACAGACAGACAGACGTGATGAGGAATTTAGAGTTATGATAAAGAGTGATAGCAATGATAATTAATCAATCTCACAGATCAATGCAAATATATGAACGTCTAAAAGTGATAAACTTTTTTTTAAACAAGTAATGCGGTATTCCCAGGTTATTATTTCTAGGCTTAGTATTTATATGTTGAAATAAAGAAAAAATTAAAACTTTGATAACATGATTCAAGTTGGACATGACGTCACCGAGTGACGAATAGTGCAATGACGTCACAAATCCTTTAGAATTCGCCAATAATACAACCATTATAATATTATAAATAGTTAACTTTAGTTTTCCAACACCAGATTCTAGGCCTGTTTAAATGTATTTCCCTAACATTCCTGTTACTGGAAATAAGGTTAAGTTATTATCAGAAACGCCACCAGCCCTAGTCATCCGCGACGATGCGTGATTATGAACATCGATCGAGGACCAGTTCATGAATATTGCATGAAGCGCTGTCTTGTTAAAAACGCGTCAATCTCCCCATTCTGTTGGTTTATCGACTCTGCAAATGATAGTGTCGATGGCTTCAGCGTAAGCGTTGTGCCAACCTTGAATTACGGTGTTCAATTGTTTGTCGATGTGCATTTTTTTGTGGAACGAGTTACAAGATTTGATGTGCCTTACATTGTCAACTAATTTAAGGAAAAATGTGAAGTTAATAAATAGGTAGATATATCAGAAGACACAAACACAGTTCATATTGAAAATGACTATACTAGTGACGGCACAAATGTATTGAAGTGCATAATTATAGAGATTCCAATTCTAATAGAGCGAGAAATTATGAAAGTATTTAGATAATATCACTATTATTGTTTATTAAAACAATTATGTCTTATTTCCAATTCTTCATAACTTATGCAACGTAATACGTTTGCACTATGAGATAATATTTATGGGTTTTAGAAAAGTATACATAAAAAAGATTGTTATATTAATTATTTTTATAGAATACACTAATTCTAAAGCTCTATTTTCTCGTATCATGAGATGAAATTAATTGAAATTTAGATCCAAGACCGACATTACAATACGATGGACTAAAACCGGCGCAAACTTTCCGAGGTGGCGTTAAAGTTAAACAACATAAATTGAATACAAAACAAATTAAGGTCATTACAAAAGCTTTATAAGGATACAGAAATTTAAGCAATATTATTGATCTAGTTTAAGAGCCTAAATACCAATACCGAGTTACGAACCAAACATTTGTTAGCAGCAGGAGCTCGCGTGCCGGCCAATCCTACAGCGCTGAAATTAAAGACAAATTGAAACTAACTTATAATATCAATTAAGTTTATTTTCGCTTGTCACATCACAAACTTGTTTCACTTGGAGCTTGAACTTGTTATTGTAAAGTATTTGTTTTGAAATTAACACCTTAAACGTAATTTATAGACTTGTTAATATTAATATATATTTTTTTAGAAACTGTTTGGATCTTTTTTATGACAATAGACAAACGAATAGAGCAGTTATTTGATGGTAAGTGACCACAGCAGCTTATAGACATACGTGAGATGAAATGACTGAGGCATTTCAGATTAAAAATGAGAGCCACAAATAAACAGAACATCTATTTCTAACAGATATAAAATAAAGAACGCTAGGTGATGTCGAGATGTCAGTTGTATTGTAAGGCAGTGGTTGAGTTAGGAAGGTTGGCTTCAATTTAAGGATAAAAATAGGAGGATAAGGATATAAGGATTTAAGGATAACCGCAGTTAATAACAACATACAACGTATCTTAACAAAACGGCCAATCTTAATTCTACGAGAACAACAGTATCATACAAGAAGTTCAAGTGACATTATATTAGATTACTTTATCAGATAACTTAAACTAATAATTTAACAATACAATCTATTACGAATGTAAATATATTAAGTGAGGTTATAACCATATTTGTCGTTATAATTTTTGTGTAGGTTTACTTAGTAACATGCTTTTAAATTATCAGTTCTCCTATCCCCAACAGATCATCTACATAATCCAACTCACTTAAAACATACACATATATGCAATTATTGTATGACACCTTGAAGAAAAGCTCATACTTATACATATTGGTGTTTTCCGGAAAATACGTGTCAATATTTTAGATCAATTAAAACGCAGCACATTTAAATATTAACAAATAGTAACCAAACTTTTTTTCCAATATGGCTGAATATGCACATGTATCTGCACTATGTACACATGTCGTTTGTTTTCAATAACTGTGATATATTCTGTTAGGTATCACGCGCTACCTACCGAAAATCGGCACGAACTTTCCGGGCAACTTACTCTGTATATTTA
>DWPA01001600.1:0-18014 GCA_018251375.1 Calpodes ethlius | reverse complement strand
AATATTTGTTCTAGATGCTGGTTTTACTTGTCTGGTAATAGATATAAACAAACTTGTGATATTATTTTAAGATTTTCTTTCACGGAAAAGTCGAATACGTTATTTGATATGATCTACTGGACAGTTAACACCAATCAGATTGCCTGTTGGAGCCAGAATCTGTCTTAGATCCAAATTTTGGCCACAGGGTGATTTTATTTAATTCCTCTATTAGGTGTTCGTGAGAAATGTCTAATAGAGTATGGTCGTCAATTCTACTTCCTGAAGCAAGTAAGAGAAAAAGCGCAGTCTGTCGAGAAACATCAAAAAATGTACCAGAATAAGGTGCTGTCTTGAGTCAATTTTATATCAAAAACTGGGAGGTGTCTGGTCTGGCAAACGAAATGGGTATTTGATGAACAAAGAAATTTTTAGATATGTTTTCTGTTAATGTAGCACAAAAAGTTGGCACAGCTGATTTTTATAAAAGTATTGTACTATAGGCAAGTTTATCTTCTAGAAATTGTCTAGACAAACATCTCGCTACATCATTACCTGTAGGTAACCTAGGATCTATTTTGTGACAATTAAACCAAGAAATCAATTTTTAATGGGATACGTACGTAACGTACGTAATACGTAGACAAGGTTCATTCACGCCAGCTACGTTTTAACAAGTCTATCTCTTCAGTGGGCCAGTGGGATAATTGTTCCGCCCCCATCTTTCTATGCTAGGAGAGTAAGCTTGCTTGAGGGTGGCAACGGCCGGTTGTTTAGTCTATCAAGGTCTTCTGCAGATCTTTTCTGGTTAGTGGCTCTACAAGAGCTCTCGCCCGAAGGTCTGCAAGCCAAAATCATTGGGGCCATTAGGGAGCTATTAAGATGAGAATTCCCTTTGAGATGTTTAGATGAGAGAATACCTGTGTGATCAGGTTGGGAGGTGGGAACTCCCATCCCAACTGACAGTCCCATGGACTGATGAATGCGTTGCAAGAAGTTGCGAATCTATATATCACTCTTAAGTGATATAGTTTTGAACTACTTCTGTGGCTCTAAAAGCGAATATGTCTATATCTGGGGCGCCACATATGTTGAATATGGCCTACGTGGCCTGTGGCAACAGATGCCACTCAGTGACTGCTCGATCCCTGGACAGGTAGTCAGCAATTCCGTTGCGGTTTCCTGGAAGGTTAACACGCCGAAAACCTTATCTCGAGACTGATCGGTCAACTGTAGCTTGGTGATCAGATTTAGGAGGGTCAGCGAACTTGTGCCGCCTTCGTTTCTGATATATGCGACCAGTGTTCTGTTGTCTGATTGTATTAAAATGTTGGCTCCTTTCTTGGTCCAGGATTGCTCCGTAGACAGCGTACATATCCTTGAGATTGGTGTGCCACCGCTCTTGAAATTTGCTCCACATTCGTGCGAAATACAGGCCGTTTAATTGAGCGCCCCACCCCGCATCCGCTGCGTCGGTGTTTAAAAAGTGTGTAACTTTTCTTTGACGCAATGGTTTGGAACTGCAGTTTACTGCATCTAGCTACCAAACCAGATCCTCGTAGTCGAGGGGAGGTAGTTTTTGCTCATAGCTATTGGGTGTCCTTTTTGAAATCCTCTCAGAAAGAGTTGCATTCTGCGACAGAGAAAACGTCCTGTAGGGATTGTGAGTGTTGCAAAGTTTAGAAGACCTAAAAGGTTTGAGTGTCTTTTAATGTACATTTTTTCACTTTAAGAGTTATGGATGATTTTATCTTTTGAACGTTTTCTAAAGGTAATGTCATAGGGTTTCTGAGAGTATTCCAAGTTATTCCCAAGTATTCCAACTCCTGGGAGGGAAGTAAACTGGACATTGGAGAGTTGACATGCCATCCTAAAGTCTCCAGCAGTCCCAGCGTTTCTGAATGTCTAGAACAGGTCGGTCGGAGGAATATTTGGTAAAGACATTCAGAGATTAATTCTTTCAATATCTTTAAGAATGGAACCTCGTCTCAGTTCTATGCTTTCTGCTCTTTTGCCACAAATTATTAACATAGTGACTTCGGACATCTTTAAGATAAGAGAACTAGGGCCAAACATTATGGAAAATTTCTCAAATAATGTACTGACATTTAAATCAGCAGTCTGTAGAAGCCCAATCCAATATTTCTTGTAAGGATTGCTGAATTAAGTGTCTCTGTCCTAAAACAATATTAGATAAACTAGCCATAAGAGCCTCAGTTGAGGCCAAAGAATCTTTAAGTTTATTAAAATGACATTATTCCTCGTTAATCTTTAAACCTGTGAAACGCGGAGAAACTAGACATGATTGCATGGCTTTTTTATATCTTATTCCTGTCCAATCCTGGGAATCAAATTGTTGTAATTTATGAAGTTCCTTTAGGCGCGCTGGATTATCAGGAAGTATAATCTTATTAGCGTCCTGGCCCATGTTAACCTCTTCTAACGATAAGGTCGTATGGACAACATTGAAATTAGGCAGAATCAAAAACTGACCCTATGAAGAATCAGGAATACTACTTGTACTAGGCAAGATAGTACACTGAGTCGCAGGTACGTTGTGGGCTATATAATTAAACATGTAACTTATCTGAGCCATTAAAGCATCCACACGTGGACCACATGTGTTTGTGCTAACGTCTTTTATTTAGAGGTGGTGAAGCATATCTTCGTCCTCTGAGGATGAAGAGGAATCAGATTCCTTTGAATCGACTAGAGACTGTCTCCCATCCAGAGCGAATTCACACCGAACAACCCGGCGTACGGCGGGTGTACACCCTTACGTAGTGCACATCCCACCAATGCGAACGACAAAATTTGCGTCGTCGTTCCTTATGCGTACTGCGAAGGAATGAAAAGCTTGCCTGCGTCGGTGTTCCCTCCTGTGTATGATGTGGGAGTTTTCAAAAGAAGAGTGAATATCAACATCTTGGACTACATCGCCACTTACCATCAGGTGGGATAGTAGTCAAGCAGTATGTAAAAAAAAGCGACAGAATCACCATTCTCCTCCATTTCATTAATACCGCAGTGCAAGAAATAGGGCAGAGCAAGGATTGAGGAATTTATTTTTAATATGAATATTGTCCCTTACAAGTATCCGTAGGTATATCACCGGAGTATATGAAGTAAAGGAGCCACGTGTCTTGTCCCTCAGAATACAGCAGCAGACGATGCCAGCCAGGGCAGGACCAGGAACCGCCCCAGTACCAGAGAAGATAACAATTTAATCGATTTCTGTTCAGTTTTATTTATTAACATAAAGTAAATACGTATGTTCCAGGTGTAAAAATAATAATTGAATAAATTCAATATTACAACAACGACCGAAACATGCAAACTTAAAGATAATATCACATTTTACCGAAACTATAAAACGCACATTAAGAACGAAAGTGATTCAAAATCCGTTTAATATAATAATACACTCTATTGCATCTAAGTTGAAATGCAGGTTACTTATGGCGTGAAAAGGATAGTAGTATATGTCGGTCTCCGTTCCCGCGCAGCGCCAGTGACGCGGCCGGTGTCTCGCCGCCGGCTTCGTGCCGGGTTATAATCATTCAGTTGATGCCTCTAGTGTTGGCAGCTTAGGTAACAAAAATTCAATTTATTTAAAGACTATCTGAAAAGAAACGTTATATTTTAATATCTATTACAAGAAATAGACTATTACGAAAAAATAAGTCATAGGAAAATAGGAATTATATGTTTTTACCTAACTTTCTATTTGATTTTGTGTATCAAAAAATATGTTTTAATTATGAAATAAAACAATATATAGAGCAAGAAAGACAAATAATATTATACGAAAGTAATTCATCAATTTCGTTTTCTAGTGAGAAAGTAAGGTAGAATGAATACTAAGTATTTTTGTTTTCTTTTTCTAACAATTTAAAATTTTGATTTACGTCACTTTCGTTGTCGCGTGCGATGCAATCATTGGTTTCCAGTGGACACCTGGACACTAAACATCAATATAAATCAAATCAACAATGATGTCCGTGGAATGGGAATACGTTTTTAATTAATACTTGATTAAAAAGAACCACTCATGGCCCCGGCGCCCATCAGGCCGAACTGCCGTCTTTGACGAGCCAAAACCCATCAATGACCTGCCCGTCCGAGTCCACCGACACCTGGAACAAGTATCAATATTCACTATTACAACTGTTTAATATCGCCTCCTTACAACACCAACATGACATCTCATAAAAAACATATTTGATTTTAAATTTTTTTTTTTACTTAACATATAACATAAAATTGAACTGAGTATTTTTTGCTTACTTTCAGGAATCACATTAATCACCTCAAACATGTATTTTAACAGAGTAAATTATCAGTAGTATGAATTTATCAACACTTAAATGTAAAGTTGTGTTAGTGAACATCACGTTGTTCCTGTAAAGAGGCGACATGTACGTCACGATGTTAACGCAGAAAGTTGACCGTCGACGTGGGCTGCGTACCTTACTGCCGACATGAGATTGTTATCGGCTGCGGTCTCTCTGCCGCCCTCGTCACGTCCACTGTTAAATTATTTACTACGAGCTTTGTCGGACAACAACAAGCGTCTCCGGCTCGGTTACGAAGACGGTGATACGAAGTCTACCGGCGACGGCACCGCTCACCGTCACGTGCTCAGCTGCTCCTCTTTTACTAATTCTTATTAAATATATTGTAAAAATATTTACCTGTTCAATTTTAATATACGTCCTGTTGAACGCCTTGAATCGCGTGTAGCCGTAGTCCTGCGAGCGAAACGCCGACCACTCGAATGGATTCTCTGTAAAAATATTACAAGTAACGACTTAGCGAGCCTTCGAAGGTCCACCGTTGGGCACAGGCCTCCTCCAATTTGCGCCACTTGTCTAATAATAAAAATAATAATTAATGTACGGTTCACCATTGTGTAAATTCACGTCCGTGACATTTTGAGTTCAATTTATCTTCTCTCACGTATAATGAAATGCGTCACTGCTTATTTCTCGATCAAAATAAACAAGAATATTATTCGTCTAATTAATAAAAAAAATATATTATCGAATCACTGTCTAAGAATTGTATATTTAGTAATTTCGAGCCCTAATGAATTATGCAGTCTTGTAGGTCTTCTAACTCATTTTCCCCTCTGACTGAAGTTTATCACACTGTACAATAGATTCGGTTCCTGGCTTCTAGGGAGAGGGTTGAAAACGCATAATTTATGGGGAGAATTGGATGCCAATTCAGCGAAGGGCAGCTAGTACCCTCCCGGGTACACTCATTACCTGCAGTGGTTAGTGCTCGGTGACATCGAGTCGCGTGTTCCTTGAACAACGAGCCAATCTTTAGAAGGGCTAGGATATTTTGTATTTGGTGCACACGAGACGGAGAGTGGTCGAGACGGTAGCCGGGACTGCCAGCTGGCACCATGACGTCATGTAAATATACTCACTCCTGAAGTGATCCCTGCCCTCCTGGCAGCCGGCGGAGCCCGTCACGACGTGCACCGGAGCCCTGCGACGTACACGAGTAAATAAAATTCATCTGACATGTATCACGCAATAGGATTACGTGAATACGAGCCCCGGCCGGGACTCGCGCCGCGGACTACGGAGATATCCAAGCCACCATCGACCGGACTGTAGGATCGTCATTAATGCAGATTAGACCAGAGGATGATACTAGTTCGTTTTTGTAACGGTTTTATTTAGCTCGACCTCCAATAGGTAAGCTTTCTTAAAAAAATGTCAACTTCAACTGAACCAATACCTATGAAGCTTGCCCATTGGTCTCCTGTGAGGAATGGACGTGTCATGCCGGACCGTGAGGTCCTCGACGGTTATTGCCAACTTTCTGAGTTTGGACTAATTTCTCTGGGTTTGACGGGTTCCATTCATCGTACGATTTCCTAGGGTGTTGCCTATAATATACACTGACAACAATTTATTTCCCAATATCAGCTACACGGTCCGCTGCTGGACATTCGTGTGTCCCTAGTTACATAATGTAATGCCCTGCGTGCTTGTGCTAGTGTGTCGAGCGGGCCGCACTATGTATATGTACTAAAATAAATAAAAAAAAACCTTTTTTAACGTAACATATGAGGCGGTACATATTTTATTACACTAAAAATTTTACTATTACTTAACATTTTAAAATTATAATACCATTTGACGTTTAAAATTAAATGAATTCAATGCAAAAATAATGTATGAAAGCTGCAATATTTCGAATAAAAAAAAAGCAAAAATTGCGGTCCAAAATGTTTTATTTTTGTGTACACGAGGTGGTCGCTGCGGCAGTTCGGCGGGAAGATAAACAATAGTCTATTCAATAGTTTTTATTAATACCAATTACAAAGATGTGCGGTACACGGTACAATCGAAAAGTAAACGCCGTATCAAGGTAACTAACTGTAGTATAATAGGCCACCCTCGGCCACCCTCGGCCCCCCTCGGCCACCCGGAGCGGAGCACTCGTGTCGCCCGGACTACATATATCTATTTGTTTGAAAAATTAAAACCACCTCTTAAGAATACAAACGAAAGCTACAAAAATAATTCAATCGTAACATCTAAATTAAAATAATATCACTGGTGTATCTTTGGATGCGTTTTCACTGCGAGACCGCGAAAACTTCAGATCTCTAGTATTTCCTTTTGACGTGCGATTCGCGTAAGCCCCTCGCCAGAGGGCGCTACAGGTCGTACGGTCCGTGCCGATGCTTGACGAGCCACATGGAGTCGATCACTTGCCCCTTGAGGTCCACGTCCACCTAGAAGTACACACCGCGTTACTACGGAGAACGAGTAGCGGGCAAACACGGCCAGCGCTCTAGGAACGTTACACACTCGTAAACTTGCCACCGAATGAACCTTAAGTTATATATTATATTGCCAAAGGACTATTGCCGGTATCGTAACACTGGAAACGCCTCCACCCGCGTCACAGTACAATTTATGTACGTCATAGATAATGATTATTACAGTTTAGCGTCGGTGACAACCCTGCCGCTATCGGGTAGCGGCATCCTACTGTTATCGCATAAAAACATTTCAAGGTCAATTTTAAGCGGAGACGATAGATCTTTCACCTCGTTATTTGTGTGTAGGTGTACAACATGGTGTAACATTGAATAGACTGAGGGTATATCACTTGCAAATATTATCGGTATCTGGCATACGTATAGAATATAAGGAGGGGCAGTCGGGGTGACCTGTTCAATGTGGAGGTGCGTCCGGTTGTGCGCCGCGAGCCGCGTGTAGCCGTAGTCGCTGGAGCGCGCCGCCGACCAGGCCGCCGGCGCCGCTGGAACCGCGGAAACACGTGTTGAAACTTGGAGATGTGCCTAAATATTGGGTTTGCAAACCGCTCACTGGTGGATCGCGTTTTTTTGGCCAACAAGAGGCGAGGAGCGAGTGAGACCGATTAGGAGAGAGTGAGAGGCGCATAGCCATGGGGCGAGAGGCGGAGAGCGAGTCATATAGATTGAGAGAGAGTAAGACAGGGCGAACGTTAGTCTACAGTTCAGTAATACACCAAACACACCAACTACAAATTCAGAAAAGACAATGGACGCCACTTTTACAACAAACTTAGACAATGTTGAAACACGAACTTATAATGCATATTTTAGTTATCATAATGCTTTGGTCACAGCAATACTTAATAAAAATCGCATCAAATAATGTAAAAAACAACTATTCAAATGTGGCCAACAGGCGCAGGTATCCCGAAGGTTGCCACTGCGGTTACTAGTAAACCATCAATAATTCAATCATTTATTCCTTAATTTTTATCTCATAACATGTTATTTAGTACCTAAATTGATTTATGACTATTCATAACTATGTGTAATGTTCATTAGTGTATTTGATTGATGCAATTCTAATTAACAATAAATAAATTAAGTACTCACGTTGAAACTTGTCGGTATCCTCCTGGCAGCCGGCCGAGCCCGTTATGATGTGCACGGGCGCCCTGCAACACGTGCGCAAGGTAAAATATACCCCAAGGGTAACGTACAATCTATTCAAATGCGAGGCATGCTGCGAACGTGCTGGTGCGGGCGGAATGGACGTCGTCCTCTAACGATCTCCTTGTGGACGGTGCGCGGACGGGCGCGGACCCCGGTCGCTAACAGTCCTGAGTTGGCAGACGAGGGTTACTGCATGGAAACAATTTAGCTCTCGGTAGCATCATTTACCCATTACAACGTCCAGATGAACTTCGAAATGTTAAGTAAAAAAAAAATACTATCTAATTACTACTATCTGAATCCCGCTATCGAAGTTTTCTAAATCACTCCCATATATACACAAGTCCCGAGCGAGTCAGTCGGAGCGCGGCCGCTCCACAGACGACACACCTCCCCCGGCAGTAGACCTCTTTCCGTTGGCTCATATTTTTATGTACAAAACCTAAACTAACTTAACCGACCGAGCTTAATTCAAGTTAGCATAAGTGTAAATACAAAGAGTTCAGTTTATTATATAGCCAATTATTGGTCATTTATTGATGGGAGTGGTTCGGGACAGGTCACGTATCAAGAAAGGCATACATCCAACCTTGGACTTCAGAATACTGATGGATTGATGGATAATTGGTACCTATAATTAGATGAATGAAGTATTACAACATAGAATTATATCATTTATATGTCGTTGTTGTCGGTGATAAATAAATAATAATCAATTTAAAGTATTTGATTCAATCTTACTAAAATCTGCAATTATCTCTTACCTGGAAATATAATATTAATATTTTTACTTCCTATCATATTTTACTAACATCGATAACTTCATAACTTTGTTCAGCCGAATATGGAGCTAGGGAAATATCAATACGACGGTAAAGTAAACAAAAATACGAGACAAGCTCGGACTAACACTACTTATGAACGTAACCAAAACCAAAAATGACCAACATACTGTAGGAGAGGTGCAGCACACGTCCGCATGACAAACAAAATTCGATAAAAATATTAAACACGGTTTACCTTTAAAGTTTCGAGCGAGCGGCGCGCTCACAGTACACAGACAACGGCACACAACTCGCCTGTGACCGACAACGTTACGACGGTCACCACTTTATATTTATTCAAATTCGGAATGTACGTTTTGCAATAGCAGCAGAAGTAGACCACTGCGGGCCGGCCGCGCTGCTGCGTTATATCTCAAATCAACGACATTTAGATATAAAAAGTTGGCACTAAAATTAGCAACATTAACCGATTTAAGTGATGTCGGTGAAACGATCCGAAACTGACATAAAGACTTAATTTAAGTCATCGTGCAAGGCGCAAGATTTAAACGGTCTATTTTATTGCCAAAATGACAAACGGTACGCGGTGATTGCACACTTATTGCCGTAGGCAATAATAACGATTTCACAAGGAACAGATACTTTGCAACGCTCGCAGGTAAGGCACGATGCCCCTCCCGGCGGGAGCGTCAGCGGAGAGCGGGTACCTGGGGTTGACGTACGGCTCCTGCAGCGAGCCGTTGTAGACGCGCTGGTCGTACAGCGGCCACGTGCGCTCGTACGAGTGCTCGTGCGCCCAGATCACCAGGTCCACCCCGAACTCCTTCAGCAGCGGCTCCAGGCCTGCAACGCGGACGTCGAGACCTCAGCAATCCCGTAACCAAACATTTTTTCTTCTAGTTCACAGCGAGTTTCAGTGTCCATGCGACATGTGTGTGTGACGAGGGTTTTGTGTTTTTTTTATATCACTACTAACCCCCGGATTATATCTGAGCGTGCTCGTATTATAGTAGGTTCTATACGCATTAAGACAGAGGAGTGAGTTGAAAACAAAACATTCATTTAATTTTGTAAATGTATCAAAAACAAAATAATAGCAATCTCTGTGAAGTCACCTATTAGTCACCTCGTTGATTACTTACACATTCTAAACAAGTTTTAAGTTTAATATGTTGTACGTTCCAGCTTTAGTGAATAGAATTGATTCCGGCAGTGCAGTTGTGGTGGCAATCGTGATGGTGGGTGGTACCGAAACCATAATGATCATGTCTAGAAACATTATTATGATAAACATAACTGATTTCTAACTGAATTCTCTACAGCTCGAGTGGTACTTTGTATCACTCGGGCACCGGCATCATTCCCAGCTGCGAAAGCTTCGTGATACTCATATTTGTTGACGAAATTTGGTTTAATATTATTCTAATTAAAATACGCTTCCCTTGCCAGCCCGTGCCAGGGCCACGTGTGGTGTACAGGTGGTAGGCAGGTGTGGGAACATTGTAAGCATGTAAGCATTACAACCACAAACATGTAGCAGGACGGGTATCGTTCGTGCACTATAAAACAACCACCGAACGTGTCACGTGATTCGCACACCTGGTGACGTCACGACAAACATTTAACCATTTACTTACTAAGCTGAGCCGCACGTAACGTACCGACCGCCCTCCGTCATGGTTGTGATCGCAACGAGCGGCGACAATCCACCGCGGACCCGGGACCCGGGCGGCGCGGCGACACTTACTGTACAGTCCCAGGAACGGCAAGCCCTTCCGCGTGTATTCTACGGCACAGTCGATGTCGTCCGAGTTGCTGCAGTACATGGGCCGGTGGCCGTACAGCACCAGCCAGGGGCGGAGCGCCCTGCAACCAGGGTGTCCACTCGTCAGTGCCACGCCCCCTCCGTTAACGCACCCCGGTGCCTACCCTCCACCGAGCCACGCTACCGACCGGTGCACAGTGCATTACGTACGCTCGTCCCGCGGCCCAGACGCTACGCTTCAATATTTTAAACGCGGAGACGACGAAAAATCTATTAAAATATTTAAATCCACGATGGTAGAAATCTATAAATATGTTGTCTGCAGCATTGCGTCTGGATGTACCGGTGCGTTTCAGGGGTACATATTAAAATGCATCCTGCTGGCTAGACCTCATCTACTGTGACAACTGGCGAGTGGACCCCCGGGGAGCGAGTGACTCACCGCAACCCCAGCGGGGCAGCCCCACGCGGTTGGGCAGGTAGCGGTCCCAGCAGTCGTCGCCCACGTTGCCACAGTACATGGGCCGGTGGCCCAGCATCACCAGCCACGGCCGCCGGCTTCTGTCGGACCGGGTAACAACGATACAACCCTCGTATCAGCCACTACATCACCGACGTCAAAAAACGCAATATAATTACTTTACGATGCAACCATTATTCTGAGTGGATTTTTTTTCTCCTATAGAGCCGTCAATACCCCACCACTTCAGTGTATGAACTACGTCACTTCCCCGGCTCACTTAGTTTCAGGCTAGCATGACGTCACCGACCTGTTCTCCGGACGGTTGGCCTCGGCGAGGTCCCGCTGCAGCCACTCGAACTGGTTGACGAGCATCTTGACGCCGTAGTTGAGGAAGTAGTAGTACTCGGTGGAGATGGACACGAAGTGCACGGGCCCCAGGTCGAACGAGTAGTACATGCTCTCGTGCCCGCCCGGCATCGAGAACCTCGCGCGGTAGTTGCTGAAGTTGCTGCAATACAACGACCCACACACTTACGTAATAGTACTAAAGATAAAAATATTGTACTAAGGACAGTCTTTGCGTAAACAAAGTGCCTTCACTTGAATATAAAAAGGTTATAAACTCAAACATTATCTGTCACATAAAATGTAATACAGCCACTATAGATCCCAGAATCCAGATGCGTTAGACATCTAGATTGTACTATCTTGATATCGTTTTGTACGAGGAAAATATTCGAGAATTTCTTTAATTAAACTAAATCACAAACAATTGGTGACTCGTTTCAACCTATTCATGGTCCACAACAGGGCGGAGGTCTCTCCTCATGACACAGGAGGCATAAAACAAACTCCATCGCACCTTTTTACTGAGGACTGGTTGCTGGGATAGAGATTAATCCCAAGTGTCCGAAGATTTTATCCTATTTCATGGCCTTCGATGTGACATAACGACTGCGACGATCTATCTATCAGCCTTTAAAGGACCACTACTGGACTGCCTTCCCTAATTTGCGCCACTCAGACCGGTCCCGAGCCATTTGAATCCAGCGGATACCCGTTGTCCTATTCAGGTCGTCAGTTCATCTTGTAGTTGCGGGGCCATCTACACCCCTAAGGCGAACGCGATCTGGGGACGGAGGCGATGGAGGGACCCCTATATAATGATAAAAACCGAGATCGACCACTTCCCGTGCTCTCGGAGCAAGAAAGCGCTTCTAATATTTTGTCGTTCATCCAACTTCCGATCAAGCCCGTCGTTCCTTTACTCAGTCGATCATTTACGACACGAGCCGCCGGGCTACATACACATAACCACGCACACATGCAAAATCATCCAGTCGATAATAAAACGGACACCGACTACTTCTCCTCGTGGTTCCCGGGGCAGACCATGTAGGGCACGCGCGCGGCCAGCGGCTGGATCTGCCGCATGAACTGGTCCCCGACGAGCGCGTTATCCGTGTCCATGTCGTAGGCGAAGTCGCCCACGTGCAGGATCACGTCGAAGTGGTCGCGCTCCGCCTCGTCTTGAAGGTACGACAGGGACTGCACGTGTAAAAAAACACCCTTTCATATAATATTTACCTGGTGTCGTTATAATGTGCTGTGAAATGTTATCTCAACCTTGTTTCAACTGATTCAGGAAACACTCGATAGATCTCTTTATTGTAACAAATACACTAAAGATAAATAAGTATGAGTTTGGTCACTCTGCAGACGGTGCGGCGACCGGACGCCGGCGGGACGCGATGTAATTTACCAGACAATAAGATTTAGTATCTGCAATACAAAATAATATATCCTACTTATTACAATTAGCTTTAGTTAAATGACTGTCCTCACGTGCGCATTCTTGTTGCCCATGTCGCCGTAGACCGCGGCGCGGACCGGCCACGCGTCCCCCTCCGGCGGCGTCTTGAACGTCAGCCGTTCCGACCACCCGTACTGCGAGCCCGCGTGGTACACTGCAATCATGTACTGTGCACTATATTCTTACGTTTAAACGACACGCTGAGAAGTTATTTTCGTTCTATTTTGAACTCGTTTAAAAATTATAAATTTAAAACCGCAAAATATGCCACGTCACATTTGGAATAGCGTATGTTCGGAAGCAGAAAAGGTGGGAGTTTCAAAATGATGAAGTTTGTGTGACACAATTTATAACTGATGAACTATTTTTTTATAACTTGGGTTTTAGTAGACGCAGACACAGATAGGAATCTATAAATATCAGAGCACAATGTCTTGATCTTCAGACAAGTGACCCGTACAAGTATGAAGAGATTCGGGACCCTAGACTTGAGGTCTGCTTCAAAAATCTGTAGATTCATTTTACCATTTACCAACTTACCTACGAGTGGCAAAGCAAGGCAGTACGCTTGAATCGTATTGGATCTAAATCTATACATATGTAAGACTTCAATACTTGATGACTACAAAATTTAACCCAAACACATATTATTTAAAAGCTAAGTTAAATAAAAGCTCCAAAATCTAACCATATCTCGTATTAAACTTAAGATCAGGCAATAGCACACGATGAATCCACTGGCTTCTATGCAGCTCGCCACCATCTGTGAACAGGTTCCTCGTACCCTGGGCCTCCATGTCCATGTCTCCTATGCCATACTGCACCCTCGTCTCTTGTGTGTCATTGAATGTTGACCATGTTACCATTATGTCATTGGATTTGGCTGTAACAATTATTTATAATCTATCAAATATCCAATCATGCCTTTGTTTGGTTCACTCAGTCAATTGTCAGTCATTTCCATAATTCTAAGGCACAGTACTAAAGCAATTTTAACTTTAATTTAATCCTTTCATATTTTGTTAATAATTATTATTGAATATTATATGTAATGAAATATTATTTATTATTTAGAAATTACAATAATATGGTATTATGGTTGTTAAATATTTGAATTTGTGTTGTGTTATCTACCACTAGTTTATCCAACTATTATCACAAACTCTTGTTATGTATCCTCGTGTGTGTTATCTTTAGCAAACATGTTTTGACCTCTGTAATGAGATTTCTAATGTATACACGACTGTGGATAATAAAATTAGCCCATTCAAGGATAAAACTCCAATTATTTGCTTCAATTTACCGGATAAAGTAATTACAGGTCCACTGATGATCCACTGATGATGAAGTAAAGTTTGATGCCCTTCACATCCTTAAGTAATATGAGTTATTTAAAAAATATATGATCTATGAGTCCAAGACCTCCACACTTCAACCTTACTCTATAGTTATCAGTTGTTACTATAGATCTGATCTGATTACTGCAAATAACAACAAAAGGGAAAAAGTACCTAGTGGTCTTCTAACTTCTACTGTCAAGATGTACTGTTCTACTGTTTTTTTGCTAATTTGCTAGTGTGTCATTTGAAATGTATCACTTCCATATTACTGCTCTAACAAAATTAAACATACATGATTCAAAATAAAGCATTGCTTCTCAGCACTGTAAACAAAATAGGTTGTAGATATGTCTTTATTGTACAAAGCAATCTAAAACTCAATTGAAAGTATAATAATAATTATATTGTATCAACACATGAACTGTCCTTATTTAAACATACCGATAAGAGGCAAACAAAAAGATTAGCCGCTTTAATAGGTCATGAAGTAAATGAAAAAAATATACTCAAATGGAATAACAACACACTCTCTCATAGTTGAACATTATCAGAGAAGCAAACAAAATTGTGCCTCGGTATTGTTATTGTTCTGGTGTGGATATGCTGATAAAGAACAGAACAACCAAGTTTTGTTTATCACAGCCCATTGCACAGTCTAAATCTCCCAAACATATTTTACAACGATTTTGTATCTGTCTCTGTGTTTTTACTATTAATCTCTAAAACAACTTAATGTTGGATGTGGTGAAGGTAACTCCTAGTATGTTTTATATACATTTTATTTACAAATCAAAAAGATACGGCAATCAAACTCTCATCTAAGCTTTTAAGGCTTTTATACCATTAAGCCGAAGCGAGGACCGGTACGAGCCAAAAATATATAATGAAATGATAATGTTTTAAAATTGTTATCGGTCTTTGTTAAATAAGGAAATTCAGGTTTGTATGGCATTTTATACATGCATGACTGCATTAAGTTAGTCATACGAAATAATACTAATTGTAAAATTACATGGTTTATTACAGCATTCACATGTAAATGATATGAATTATGATAGAATAAAATTATATAGTTTAAATGACTTGGAACTTTTTACGTTATTAAATTACTCACGATACGTAAATAGTATTACGACATCCGGATAACTAGAAAAGTATTTAAATACTAATTGGTGGTACATAAGTGAAGTATGTAATGATTATTTTATGTCAAAGCCTAGTGGGTACTTACATCCAAAAGAAATATGAATTTGTTCCGGCTGACAATAAGAACAGTCGTATCCTGGACCGGGGAGTGCATTAATTTTACCGCAACATACTCCTAACATTAATAGAATAAATAAAACTGACATTTTAATGTTATATTTTCTCCTAAAATCAATAGCAAAATTATAACTTTTAGTTTAGTCACACAACTAAACAAAACAATAGTAGCAAAATGAGTCAATAAACAGTAGTATGTTTACGATGAGAACTTAAGAACGACTGAAAACTGAGACCGGATCCAAGGAGCGGAGGGAAACCACAATACAGAACACAGACTAGGTAAAGATACTACGTTTACACAGAAAACTGATTAATTGTAGTCCATAGACTAGATTGTAGAGGTTATTTAGTTTTATTAGTACTCTATGTTAGACAGATATTTAACATTAGTAACCCAAAAGTTTCAAATTCAAAATTTGTAAAGGAATAACTTTATTTGCACGGTGTGTATATGTAGAATTCAATAAGTACTGTTTACTTTAATAATTTAGGATACAAATTACACAACGCTTACTTCCACAATGACCGCAATAACATTCTGTGTGTTAAAGGTGATATTATTAATACCTTAGTTAGTTTTTTATCACAAAGATGTCTACCCTGGCCGAGCTTCCAACTTAATACCCTAAGCAGTCCAAGTTTGAAGGTCGGTCGCCCAATCCTCGCTGCGGGCTGACTTAGTCATGCAGTCAGGCATCTGAAGCAAGAGACTTATGATCAGCGGACGAAATCCACGACGGCTCTGGGATCGATCTATGACTGGTGAAGAGTGCATCTGGTGAAGTGGTAATTTATGTGAGCCGCCATTTTTAAATTCCGCAATGCACTACCACCTCTTGAAAAAAAAAAACGGAAAAAATCGTTTTCCAAATAAAATCTCGTTTCTCGGTCACTATAACCGCTTTCACTGTACCAGTCACTGAACTGGACTACAAAACAGGAGCAGCAAAAAAAAGTATTTCTATCATGTTAATATAATGTTTCAGTGGGTTTTACAGTTTGAATCGAGATTGTTTGTAAACTAACAGGGTGAGGTAAGAATTACTTGTAACCATGAGTCACTCAATGAAATTACACGCAATTCGCATAAATGAGTTACATTACAACTTAATTCTTTAATCGAGTTTTCATTTGTTTAAGGAAACTATTCATTTTGTCAACTGTTTTATTCAGTCATAATGCAAAAATAATCACTTACAGCTATCAAAATAATAAAATGGCATAGTACAAAATATATAAGTATTTACAATTTAGCATTATAATTATAACTATTTACAACTAAATATCACAAACAACATTGTGATAACCAATTTGTACTTAAAGGTGAATTAACAATAGAAACATGACAAATATTATTTTCAACAATTCATCCAAAAACTTGTGATACCCTATTATAAAATATATACTGGCGCTTGTCTCACAGGCTAACAACAAAAAAAGCACATTGTGACCAAAACATATTATAAATGTCTCAAACTTGCTTCACCTTCACTTTTATTATTCTTATGAGACTTCCTCCTATGTACCTGACCCAAACTGACTTCACCTTCGCTTCTTAATGGTATAATAGCATCAGAAATATCAGAACTAAATCTTGAAACAGATGAAGTAGAGCTCAATTCGGAAAGGTTTGGCACATGCAGCTTTTGGAATCTTTTCAATTTGAACCTAATTTCTCCCAAGCTGCTGATATCTGAAGAAGAATAATCACCATCTGCTGAACTGGAACTGCTGACTGCAGTCTTTCTAGCCCTAGAGTTTGAATTTATATGTGGATTTCGTTTGGATGGCGTGTCACATTCTAGATTGGATATAACTTCACGAGAAGTTTGGGGTAGTCGTAAGTTGAAACGAGGAGAAGACAAGTTAATAGATAAAGCTAAGTCATTTCCGTCATCGACAGTAATCTTGACTTCATCCTTTATTGGACTAGTTTGTTGGTCTACCTTCAAGGACAGCATTAATGGAGAAGTCGTTCTAGTTTTAGTTCTAGTAGGAGAAGTCATAACATTTTTCACATGGGCTGGTGATGTTTGAGTATTCTTTTGAGAAGCTGTGAAATTTTTCTCTTCGATACTTTGATTACTTTTAGAAGTAGATGGCTTGTTTAACTGTTTTTCTATCAAATCTCCATATTCATCAACAATAAGCTTTTTTATAAAATCTTTTTCTAATTGGAAAAGTTTTTCCACTTCTCCTTTTGGATCTATGGATGGCCAGAGGTCATTGTGAATAGGTTGCATGTTACATTTACCGTTTCTAGGTGAAGTTTGAGTCTCTTTTAGTGATATCTTCTGAGTTGTGCCGCTTTGTGTAGCAGTGTCCTGTGTATCTATGCTATGTACAAATTCAAATACATCCACATTTTGTTTTAATGCGAGATTTGCTGTTTTTGTAAATGTCTTGTTTTGTATATTTTCCTTACTGCTACTACTTTTAAAAGACTGATTGTCACTGTCAGTGTCATGTGACTTGTCTATTATAACTCCATCTTGATTTGCATCATCACTCAGTTCATTTTGTTTCTCACTATTTCCTGAATAAACTGATTTTTCTTCTTCAAAATCATCAGCATAACTGTCTTGACCGTCAGCATTTGATGGTTGATCCTGAGTAATTGTGGTATTAGGCTCATTAAAA
>DWPA01001599.1:0-18023 GCA_018251375.1 Calpodes ethlius | reverse complement strand
TATTTTCTAAAAATATTTCAAAAGTAATATTTTAAGACGCAAGCGTAAGACAAAATAATTATTCATTTTGGATTACTTAATTAACAAATTACCTACTAAATTAATGAAAATATAAATCTGTGATTACGTAATTTTGAAATGCGTGCCGAAAATTTCATTTCTGCTGTTATATTTCTTATTTTTTTTTCTCTTCGTTAAAAACTTTAACAGTTATTTCAACATGTCTCATATTTTCAAATTACCTATGTTTGTTATTCCATGTATATTATATTAAATTTATAATTGCCATTACGATTTTTTTTTATATTTAACATTATTCAACTCAATACGGTCAAACATTCTAATATCTACATTTCAAACAGGCTATAAACAGTCACTTCAACGTTATTTATTGAAATAAACATAATCATAAAATAAGTAATAATTAATTATGATAGTTATAATAGAAAATTAAAATAATATTTAATATTGTCTAAACTTTTCTGTGCAACAATTTAACGAAGCATTAGGATATAAAGCAGTGGTAACATTTAAAGTTCGCTTCTGTAACCAACCGTGAAACTACTGCTGAATTGGCGACACACGCTTAGAAATAATCCAGTTAGCAGCTTACGCTGTAATGTCGTTTAGTTATTTTTTGCTCTCCATTCCAAGCGCCGCATGATATATCGAAAGTGTATTGTGGCATACAATCACGATAATGCTCCGTGTGGGCGGTCAGGAAAGTGACAGCTACACAACATGTGATATCTTAACGGTGGAGCAATAGGTGTTGAAATCGATTGTATCTAATGCCTAAATTAAATTTGCAAGGTGATGAGAACGTATGTGGGTTTTAATTCATACAACTCTACAACAATGGCTACTTCGACTCGAAGGACCAAAAACATGTGGAGTAACTCTCGATTTCTTTATTACGAGTATTATGATGATGATGACAATGATGATGATAATTATTTTCTATATATTTTTTCTTAAGCAAGGACATTATTGTTTATAGACATTTTTTGGACTATATGAAAATTACACATCTGCCATGTTTATACTAGATGAGAACCAATCATTCAATCATATAAATTGGAGGATATTTAAAAAAATAAGACAAAAATATGCTAGCAACGTGTGAATTGTGCTGATCAGAATATACAATTACGTCGATCGCTGTCGAATGTTGCGTAAGTTGAATACATTAGGAAATTGTATAGTAGCGCTGCAGTTGCTTAATTTTACGCGTGCTTCCGTTTAAGCTGTGATTCCAGAGAGCCAGCTGGGCGGTGCGTGGGGAAAAATCAGCAATAGGATTACTCCGTTTTCCTAGCCTCGCGTAACGGAATAATTCTATTAGTGGTATTTTACCTCACTCTATACTTCCTACATTTCCGGTGGATTATCAGCCTTACAATCGATATTCATTCACGGACCTTCAATATTAGTAAATCGTCCCCATAAAAGTAAAATTAACTATAACTAACGATTAACATCTTTGGAGAAAATCATAATTAAGTGTAATTTTTCACAAACATGACTATTACGTTTTGTCTAGAGAACAATACATATTTCTTTACATATATAATTTTGTAAATCAGAATACTTTATAAAGTAAAATTTATGATAATGCAATAAAAGCGATTTTGACTTAAATGTTAATTAATTAGTTTTACTTCTACGGTGACGAAATATCTTTTTTAACGTCAGTAAAAACTTAACTGATTGTGCCAATACCTCCTCAGCCAATCTATAGCAACATGGGTACATGGTACATCTGCATGTATAATCAAGCAACGGGTGCTCCAAGCCGACCCATTGTTTACAAACACGGAGCTTCGCGTGCAGGCGCACAGGAAATACAACAACATTATGATTAGCGGCTGATGGATTTATAACAGAACATATGTTTTAAGATCTTCGACCCATTGAATAGTATAATATACTGCTATTGAAAGAAAATCCGGATTTCAACAACTACTATGTTTTAAAGTAATAAGGTTTATTTTGTCCATCTTAGTAATATTTAGCCATACATTTACATAAAATGAAAATTACATAATGCGAAAGACGATTTTCAACACAAAAATCAATATCAATACGAGTAAACGAAAGATAATCGCGTCTAGTGATATGACCAGAGAGACACATTTGTTCATTTCCAAATAAATCTAAAAATGTTTTTAACATTGATACTCTAATACCAAAACCTAATCAAAAACCAAACACAATCTCTCTACCAAAAACAATCTTTAACACAGCATCAAACGAAGCCAAAAATCACGATATTAACGAAACTGATGACAGAGATAATAAGCTTCTGCCTTACAAACGATTACCCAACCCAACCAAATCGATAGCAGAATCCAGTTATTTAAACACACTCGTAACATCTTTCACAATACAGCAATTGGTAATAAAACATCATTGTGTCTAACACAATCTTGAAACCAGTTATCCGTTACACACGAGGCTACGAGTCCAGCGCAGGATGTGAAACCAGTCGGCCAAGGCGAGAATATAAATATTAAAGTAGAACACGCACTTATCCGTATCCATAATTAACTCTATGCATAATGTACAATAGCACAGACAGATAAAAAAATTGGCTTGGCGATGTTTTACCACGTCCGAATCACGTACCAATCTTGCCCAATTCGAATTCCTAAACCTGTCTTTCTAGTAATAGAGTAATAGGGTAATCTGTGAGACTCACAAACAAGCAGACAGGCTACGTGATATTAAGTGCTAACCTCCGTACAATACCGGGGATATCATGAAATATTGCCAATTAAAAACCTGCTTATAAACTGGATTTCGGGTATTGCAACCAAAATTTAATCAAATGCATCCATTTATACCATCATTAACCAACTTTTTTTACACCTTTATCCACACACTAAAAAACCTGAACCTTGCCACTATCTCTGAAACAGATAAGACTCGAGACTAAACATTTAGCTGTCACAACGTCTACCCCGAAAACGAACTCAGTATCCTGTGCTCATAATTTGTGTTTGATCAGTTAAGTAGCAGGTTCATCGACATTTTTTCCGGCATCGTGACGACAGCGACCGCGTTGGCAACCTGCAACACACGTCCCGTATTCTTGTTTGCCGGCTAATATAACAACAAATACATCAGTTGCTCCCAATTACGTTCAAACTCCTTCCGTTTTCTAATTTCCTGGTCGAATCCGATTTATTAATAGGGGTCGTATCGTATCCGAAATTTATCTCTGTCATTCGAGTCATTCTTAACAATGTCAATTCAAGTGTTGAGTGCTATTGAACAATTGACACACGTGTACCGTTCTCTGTGCTCACCAATTATTTGTTCGTCATGTTCTTGACTTCATTCGAGCGATTATAAACTTTATCTCTACACCATAGAGTTACATTTCGCTAGAGCGTTGATCCATGTATGTTAATAAACAAACCAAGTTAATTTGAGTTTTAAAATAAGAATAATAAGGTTCAGTTTAGATATCTAGTAATTTTTGTACGGATTTTATTGGTTGTTAACGCGTAGCGTTCAACTGATTTGAAGTAGATTAATAGTACACGGTTACCGTGTAATACAAGTTATAAATTCAAATTTAAAAGTATTTTGTTTTATTTCAAGCATAGAATTTTACCTATTCAAATTTGTTTTTCTTTTGGCTGTTTAAATATTCGAATACTGCGTAAGTTTATTCTGAGCTGAACATGGCTGCAGCCTGCGTTGGGTTTAAGGAAAACAGCAGAGACTCCTGGATTTACTACAAACTTACAAATACAGCACAAAAATGCTCTTTTACAATATTACCTTCATGTAATACATCAATCATACATGCAATAAGCTCAGTCGTTTCAAAACCGACTACATAATTCTCTATTCATATAACAGAAGTATAATTATCCACATAATGTAACGATTAGAACATACATGCAATCATACAACATACATACAAAAAACCTTTCATTTATAACTAGTTAAAACTCTCAATGGTTTAAAAACAACTTTCAAAAATAACGACACTTAACTTTTATGTTAGTTTTAAAATACGATAGTATTATTTTTAAATAACCAGCTTATAGTACGTTTTCACATAAAACCAACATTCAATAAGATATTAATGTAATTAACTCCGAACCTGGTGCAAAGATTAAAAAAAAGTAACATTCAACAAGCATTACAGCAGCATGACGCTGCATGCTAAAGACCTTTCAAGTTGCAAAGAGAGATTCTAGATGACTAAATTGCGATCTGTCCTAAGCTTGGAAAAATGCCAAGCAACCTAAAACTGTTCCACATAGTCTCCTCCCAGAATAAAAGTTTGGGTGGCTCAGTGTTTATCACGCTAGTCAAGTATAGATAGGTAGTCTTGACAAATCTTGACATTTGAGAACATTAAGGAAAACTTGAAATAATTTGTAATTCCGCAAACTATATACAAAGTTGTAGACACATGCCGGATTCAACAGGATCCCCTAACAACAATAATCCAACAAGAGACAAAGTCTTCAAAACACTATAATTTAAACCACGAAGCCAATCAAAACTGCATATTTCATATTCCTAAACACAAGGTGCGCGTTGCATATCGTTCTTTTCACCTGTCGTACATAGACACAGCCAGAAACTTTCACTAGCCCGCCGCGTTTCTAATGCCATAATCAAAATGTGTTTAAGGTCGCGAAAATTGACGTTGTCACGTCGGCTTCACAAAAGGTCGCCTATTATTTGGTGGGACGAAAGTGCAAATCGTCGTACGGCGGATTAGTCTAACAAATCTCATTGTATTCACTTATCTTTTATGATAGATAGACACTTGGTCCCTTGGAGCTACGGATCAATGACATCGGTACGTTTGAAAGCTTTATTTGCTAATTGGACCCAAAAGTTAAGTAACTTATAAGACAATTATCTTTTCAGCAGTAAATTTCTTTACCTGCAGCTAGCTCTGTCAATTGTCTGTCAGCTTTATACAATTGATGTAACAAATGCACACGTGCTATTACGATGTTAAATATTTTGACAACTACTTAAAAGATGTTTTGAATTCGAATTTGAATTTCTTCAGCCATTTCTTCTCCGTGACTACTACCTTTCCTAATTTATGGTAGAATTTATAAAAGTATAAGTGATATTGATATAATTAAATAAATTTAAATTTAACATCAAGTAACCCAAGGCCCAAGATTAACACTTTCTTGTAGACAATATACAGGACACAAGTTTTTATGGAGGTAGAGTACTTCTATAGTCTACAATACCTGTAACAAATTCAGTTTTTGGACCCACGACCCTTTAAAATTATATAAGAATTCTTGATACTTTCTACCGGCAGAACGTTTCAGGATTCAAACTTGCTAAAATTATGGGTATAGTGCATGCTGATAACATAGACTTTAACAACATCAATACTCTTCAAAATTATATATATCTCAGAAAGAAACCGCACAACTGACTTACTTTTAAGTCTTCGTCTACAGTCTGTATGAAAAAGTTCGTTAGACAGTGGTGTTAGTTCTTACTACGTGTTCATTTGCCTTAATGAGATTACGCATACCATAGATGATGGAATATCATTATTACATCATTTAATGATTACTTTAATAGAAAAAGAGCAACAACACGCAAGAAATAGGAAGTAAAAAGTGACCCTTGCAACGCACTAATATAATGTATTTTGAGTTTAAATTATTTAAGTTATTGTTCAACTGACTAACAGATTATTGTTTGACTGATGTGATATATCAAGCTTCACTTGAAGTTAATTCAGCACGTATATACATTTCGGATAGTGCGAAACTGAGGTTCATAACAATATGAGTAAAATTTTTCAGAATAGAAAACCTTCTTCAAAAAAAAAACAACTAACAATCTTTTCAAGAAACTTTGTTGGAACCAACATTTTTAATTTTTATATTTTTTTTATTATTAAAAGCAAAACTGACATTGTCAATGTAAAATAAGAAAAATATGTGTCAATGTATAAAATATCGTGTTTTTTTTTATTTTTTTTATCTCCTCTTCGTAATACATACTTATTTCACGAATACGAACATTAACTACAGTCCACTCCAACAGGTTTCTAGGAGCAATTGTAATCACTTACCATGGCAGTCCAGCATGTGGGTTAGTTAAACATTATTTCCAAAAAAAAACAACCACAAAATCACTCATCAGAAACTCAACTTTAATTACATTGATATACGTCAAATTTGTCACAATATTGGGAACGGTTATATCGAATGCAATCAACAATAGTAACTGTTAACTTGATGGATAGTTATCCATTAAAGCGAATTGGTTAGAAGCGTTGGAGACGGACAGACCATTAATATTTATAGCTGACATCTCAATCTTGTTAACATAATTGTAACCGCTGATCCTCATTTGTTTTCTTTCAATACGTAAACGAGAACTGTACCAAAATGACGCACGCATTTACAATACATTTTTTGTCATGTAAGTTTCCAGGTCATGACGTAATACGCGTTTTATCATGCAAACTTTTTACTTTCCAGGTCATGACCTAATCACAAATTAACGTGAATTTCAACAATGCAGATTACTTCGCACATTCGGTACAAGTCGCTTAACTTTGGAGCAACGAAGCTGGGAAACAGACAAAAAGATACCCGGGAGATTAATGAGGGAAATATTGTAATATTAGCTTCGTAAGAAAAAATATTCGGGTCATCCTGACTTGGTGTATTATAATATTTATATATAACTAGCTGTACTCTGCGCACGTTGCTACGCCAACACGAACTGCCATGGCAATATGTGTGATTCATTGAAATGACAGTGGCGTCAACTGTCACAAATTGGTCGTAATAACTCAGAAACCTTTGTGGGGTCATACACAACAACTTTACTAAAGATCAGCACATGATCAAATGCATAGTTTACGATTCTATAAAGGACATACAGACAAATATTTATTTTTATATATAAGAAGAAGAGGAAGATATCAAAATGGACGTAGCAGACAGTTCTATAAATCTGCCACTCAAAAAACTGACAATAAAAAAAAAACAAACAAAATCCGCTTATCTATGTTTCATTATATTTTAATAAAATCCATTTGTTTTTAAAGCCTCTATTTACCAGACCCGTATATATTGTTTTAATCTTTTGAAAGCTTTTTTAACTTCTGATTCATTTAAAAATTTTAACTTTTATTGAAAACCCGTGAGAATACGATGTTATTATTTTTTTAACTTGATTAAGATCGTGTTAAACGACCTTCATTTTTGATATTATATCAAGTAAATAAAAGCTTTTAAAAAACGAGAATTTATTACTGATTTACTTAAAAAATATCACAATTTATACCCAAGTGAAAATCTAAATATAGATAAATTTATATAAAGGTGGCAGTTGAAGCGAAACCAAACGCGAGCGAAGATAACTAGAAAAGCAAGGATCTTTGTAAACTTTGAAAGGGAAGACAAATTGGAGTATTTATTCGACGATGAATAGGTCCCGTTTTAACCTGAAGGGAAATTCTGGTTTACGAGCAATCTTATACAACTTGAAAACAAACTATCTTGAAGATTAATATTACCAACGTAATATTACCAAAACTAATTGTTATAGTTTTTTCATGTGAAATAAGACTAAATAGGAAATAGGAAAACATAGTGAAACCTGCACACTCGAGACTTCACCATAATATTCTCGAAGCTGTGTGAAGTCTATCAATCCGCACTTGGCTAGCGTGATGTGTCCTGTACCCCTCACGTTGTGTGAGGAGACAAGAGCCCAGCAGTGGGACAGTTATGGGTTGTGATTTGAGGGCTAAATATTGTGTTAATTTATACCATAAATCATGTTCCAATTTATGACATAACACTCATTATACATTATACGTTAAGTTATATATTTTTTATACTATTGAATAAGAATAAGATAAAATAATTAATATGTATCCACTTGAGATAGCGGCATGTATTTAAAAAATATTACAGTTATGTTTTTTTCTATAATCGATGGATTACCTCTTATAAAATACTAAATTTGTGCTTACAGCGCCACCTATCGAATAAAACAATGTTCTACATATATATAATTGAAACACTTTTTTAAAAGCCACACAAAGACCCACCAAGGGCTCTATTATATACATAATTTGTGACCTGCCTTATATTAAAACATATAAATATGCAACCGGCCTCCATTACAAAGACACATCTATTGTTATGAAGAATTAACTTATCAGGCTTTTGTAAATACGAGTATCACGATTACACAAGTTGTTTAAATGTTTAAACTGCAGAATCATAAAGCTGTGTGTACATTCAAACATGCCGATCAACGATGCAAAATTTTGCGTAATTATACTTTCATAATATTGAAATCTACAAACGGTGTTATTATTTATATTGGCAACCAAGGGTGACGAAACGAATGTTGTCACATATTAACGAAAAAAATAATAACTATCAATTTGACGATTGCTATATGCTATCTTAGAATATTTTTAATATAGATAAATGAAATATAACAGATAAAAAATAATAAATAAAAATAAATGAGAACATAATTCATTTTACACAATCACATTTTAGACTGTGTTTATCAACAATACTATTATTGTGCGTAGCATTGAATCTCTCTCTCCTATTATTTCATTCTCCCTCTCCAGTTGCGTTATACGTCTTTAAGGCGTAATAAATAGTTTCACTTCAAACACATATAATTCCCTCCTCTCTCGGTTGTACGTTTTCTCCTGATCATTGTGATGTTATAACGATTGCCACCATTTTTCTTATATAGCTTAACAATAAGCAATGTAAAGTTTATATTTATCACTTTCTAGTCAATTTCATAAGTGATAAACACAGTCAAGCAACGACAGGCGGGATACAATACGATATGTCAGCGCTACTAACATAATTTTCATGATCGATTCCACCCGACAGGGGGCGCGTCGGTCAGGGTTGCGGGTGACCTAAAAACTTTTAACATTCAGACTGCTGATGACTTAACTGATTTGCACTTTTATTTTTATTGAGTGTTAAAAAGGTTTAAAAAAACAAAACCATAATGAAAAACATCAGTTAAACATATCGGAATCCTGTAAAAAAAACTATTTCATGCTGGTACATTCATAACTACTATATGAGAAAATGATAATGATATTATACTTTTACATACGAAAACATTTCACATCTTATATTTTTTTCATATATCTAAATAGCTCGCAAAAGAGCTAGCTACATAGAATATTTAATTCCTCAAATTAAATATTATCATTAAGGGTAAACATGACAGTAAACGGTAACAAGTCAAATACCGGTATGATTTGTGAATACCGGTATGGTTGTTTGTGATGAGCTTCCGAAACATCTTACGTCGCGACCGACAATTTCCGGCTTAATACCGGACCTTTGGTATATTCGAGCATCGTTACAGACTTTTCATAGCGAAATGGTAATCGTCAGCAAAATTCAATAAAATGTGTTTTTTATTTAGATTTTTAACATTATATAATTTCCACCATTTTTTAAAGTTTTCTTGTTTTGAAATACTTTCGTAACATTATAAAGGAATAGCGGAAAAGAACTCGTTCGAACTTCTTTTTTTTATCGACGCATGTTAACACAGAGTAAGTTTATAAATTGTTTCAACACAAATATTTCCCGTCTTCCATGTCACTAATATTTATCTATACAAGTTGTTCTTCAAGCAAAAGGGTGCACAGATTAAGTTTACATAGATTAAATATGATATATAGATAGTTAATTTTTTTTTAGAAGATTTATCTTTCGTACAAAACGTATATCACTGCCAATGCGTATTATATAGCGCGCTAAAAATGACATTACGTAGATTTTGCAAACACTTCGCATTATCGAAGAACTTCAATACTATACCCATGCTTAAAATTAACGCGTTAATTAAAACGCATTTTAACCCAGCGGTTAACGTTAACAAAAACGCAACAGGAATGGGTATTACAGCCATGCGACGTAACGGAAAACTATTCAGGAGATTGGATCGGTCAGCGGAAACAGTGATTACTGAATCATTGCGCGACGAGACACACAGATTAATGGTTTTTTTTTAATAGAACCGTGATAATGTGGCCAAGTTTAAATTTATTCGTTAATTAAAGCGCATTTGGACGCAGTCCTTATCGCTAATATTAGCGTAGATGGACGGGTATTACAGGCACGCAGCGTTACGGAAAACTATTCAGGGGATTGGATCGGGCAGCGGAAACAGTGATTGCGGATACTTTTGTGTAGTTTACAATTGCCGCGGACGGGTGAGCGGTGGAAGCATTTGCAGATTGCTTTCATTTTTTATTCATGACTATGAAGTGGGGGTTCGGGTGGAAATAGCTCGGATTTAACAAAGAATTCATGTAATGTAGCATTTTAACTGGAATAATATTAAAAAGTTCTACGTCTATTGCACGAGCGCTTCGCTTCGTACGCTAACTTATCAGAAAGTCAATATCATTAATAAAGCAGAAACTATTCATGGATTTACGTATTGCTAAAACAAGCGAGTCCAATTTCAGTTTTTTTTTTTGGGATAAAGTTTTGTAACGCAGCTTACGGTAGATATAGTGGCCGAAATCGTGTATTTTCTATTAAACTTGAAACAGATAACAATATTATAGATTGATTTGCGCGCGTTATTTAATAGGCTAGTTATTATGTAGTATATTGTAATCAATAAAAATAATATATAATACCAACATAAAAAGTCCATAAAAATCCATATTGAAATACATACAGTATTGAAGTATATCTGCTACATGTATATTTTTTATTCATCGATACTTACTCGAATTCGCAATAGCTGATGACACAATATTTGTATATAGATAGCTTGAATAGCGAAAGAATTATTGAGCACCTATTCATTATGATGAATGCATTCAATTTGTATATTCCGAATTCGACTTGTAATAGGAAAAATAAAACGAATCCGAAAACAGTTCCAGTAAAAAAATTATGATTTCGAAATTTTAATCGTAGTAACGAAGATGAGCATTTTTTATATAAATTGAGGTATGAATGTTTGCCACAAAAATTGTATATGTTTTTAATTGCATAATATGCCGTCTACACTTGTTCGTAAAATGCCTAACTAGTATTTTTTACATTAACTGACTAACAAACAATACACGTCATAAATTAATTGCTCTAGATACATAGAACTTTGTGCAGAAGTTATTTTTATAATGTGGATCCAGTTTTTTTTTAAACATTATTTTATGGAGTAAATTACCTTTTACATTGAGAATAAACAATACGACATTTAACGCTTTTTAAAAATTAAACCAAGAGGGGATAAACTAAGGGATGAAAGTTTATTTGAAAAATTCGCAAATTTTGATGTAATTAAAAAAAAACAAATGATTCTTTTACCTATTCCGATTACAAACAAAAAAGGTTGAGACACCTTTGTCTCACCACCAGTTGAATTCGTAGTTCTTAAACGCAAACAAAGTCAAGCTCTCTTCATTCAATAAACAGCCAAAGTATGACTCAGGTCTCAAAATATCTTAGTATTGGTCCAAATTCACGTTTGACTTTTGTGCGTATACTGCATCACTCAGATACAGTAGTTGAATATATTCTTGACAAAACATCCTAAAACAGATTTTCTAAACAAAGTTGTATAAAATGTTAAACATAGTTATAGAACTACTAGCTTTTACTTGCGGACTCGCTCGTATTTCTGCTTTAATTTAATAAAAAGTATTCTATGAATCTTTTAATACTTCCAAAGATTATATGTACACAGTTTCATGATGATTGGTTAAGTAGTTTTCGCGTGAAAGTGTAACACAATTACAGTCGCATTTATAATATTAGTAGCGATATATAAGTAGGCAGGAACTAAAGAAAACCAATCGCTTCTATTGAACCTCACCCAACCGCACCCCTTTCGTTTCTTCAACTCATTGTGTCTAAGGGATCTCGCAATATTTGTTCAAGTCTAAGATCTGTGGTCGTAAAGTAACGTAGCTCGTTCTGGGCCAATTCGGGGACTCATTCCAGCAACATAAATGTCTATATGTCTATGCGACCAATCCACGGACTGGATTACACATTCAGTAGAACTAAGAAAACAAGTAAAATATTTATATCGAAAGTAAATCACACACACTCATACCCCCGCAGTAGGATTCCCTGTGTCGCGGGCGGCATGGACAACACAAATAACACGTCACTAATACCCATGACCCGAGAACAAATATTTATCTGTCACATAAATATCTGTCCCGGCTGGGAATTGAACCCAGGACCCCTCGCTTCGCAGGCAGGGTCACTACCAACTAGGCTACGGGGCCGTCAATTAGATACTTAAAGTTATTCGGCTGGTTTTATTAGTTCAGTTAACGCGAATTACATTTATCCCACAAAAGCAATAACACTCCCTAGAAAATAGGGAATTATACGGAGGAGCTTTACGATTGCTATTCGATAAATATATTATGATCAATTTTACATTTCGATGAACTTATTAGTATAAAGATTTGTAAAACACATTACACTGAATTTCATGAGCCAGCTATAATACAGCAATTAATTGTCTTACGGACCGATTTGAAGCTTATTCTATGGTACTACACAATTGAGTGGCCAATAGAAGTATTGAAAGGCCTTTAAAATTATTTAATGATTATCATTCATACAACTTTCTACAAAGGAAAATCGAAGTAAGTGTGAAGAGTGCTCGATTTTTCCAGTTACACTTATACAAGAGGCGGTTGTCTTTCCTCAAGAGCAGCAACGCAGCAGACAGCCCAGCAGTTCACCGACAGCGGACAACGGTTACGATTTAAATCATTGTGCCTCTAGCTACTCTAAATGATCATACTGTAAGTATTCTGATAAAAGTCGTTCAATGACAAATGAAGTTCTATTTCCCCTGGCACTACTGGACAATGCAATATTTAATACAGTATTGTACATGATTTCTTATCAAGTCGTCGAACTAAGGGAAGCGCATTGGAATTATAAACTGTATACTAAGCTGAAAAAAATTAATTATTCATAGTCTTTCTAGTTTAATACTGGTAATAACAGTGGCTTGCTTCAATCGGGCCCTGTATCAAATAGTTCACGGGTATCAGTTTTACACCGACGATATTAGTTTGAATGTTTTTATTTTTTGGTTTTACGAATTTTGCTTATACTCGCCGAACCTACGGTTGCTACGGCGGTACCTATGTTCCTCGGTACCAGTTTTGTACCTTGTCTACGTATAAAACAGAACTGTAGCCGAGCTGGTAGTAGCTAGTAACCCTCAGCATGCCAAATAAAGGGTCCCATGGTTTATTCACGGTTGCACATAAACATTTATGTAACAGATCACCTAAGTACTATTTTTTTTATCTTATTGATCAGTACTGTCTTTTATCTCGGTGGATAAGTGAGGTACCTGTGACACAGGTCTTTAACCAAGTATAGAGCCCTTGTGACTAGCGTATGTGAATGTGTTTGTATCAATAAAATTTCGGAATTTTGAACTTAAATTTGTTCTCGTGTCCAATTGTAGCACATGTAACCTTAACAGGAGTGTTAGTGTGTGTACAATTTTAATTTATATTTAGAATATCTCTCTGTCTGGTAATGCCATGTATTTCACAGAAACCAGTGAATATATATGTATTTAAATAGGTACTAAGTTGTATTGCAAAATCTCTGCGCACTCCGAGAACAATAATGCAAATATATACCTATCTAAAAGTTTAACCAAGTCCCGATTAATCATTGCAATTGACGACGAAATGGGAACAACTCCCATAATTTTCCCCTCCGATGTATTTATGAACAAAGTACACAAACACTCGCTTTCATTAATTACAAATTGTTATGTGCTCAGAAGGTAGCGAGTAGGTAGCACTAAGAAGCGAGTTGGATTTTCATTTGATACCTTTTAATGGAATGGAACAATTTGTATGAATAGTAATCTGAGAACAACGCTCATAAATATAATCTTGATGTATTTATGTATGAAGTTTGTTCTCTTTATAATTACGCGGCGTTATTTAAACGCAAACTTGTAAGTTATAGAAGCATTTTATTTTCAATTAACGTGTAGGCACGTCGCTGAAGCGAGAGGAACTTGGAAGAACAGACATAAATATTACAGTTTCTGTATTTATGAATAAAGTTTACAACAGAATCACTTTAGATAATTGCAAATTGTCATTTGTTTACATGTAGTTATACAGAGTACTCAAATATTATGAAGCGTGTATTGAAACAGTGATGAAAGATGAACAGTGGTGAACAGTGATGAAACAAAAGCAGTGATAGCCTAGTGATTAGAACGTTGGTTTTCCGTGGGGGCGAGAGATCGAATCCTGCACGCAAGTCAATTTTTCAAAGTTATGTGCATTACAAGTTAATTATCACTTGCTTCGATGAAAGAAGACATCGTGAAGAAGTAATTGTTATGTTCTCGAAGGTTTGTGAAGTCTGCCAATTTCTCATTTGACCAGTCCACTAGACTGTGGCCTATGTCCCTCACTGTGTGAGGAGACCGGAACCCAGCAGTAGGACAGTTATTGGTTGTGACGATGCGTATTATAATTATTTTGCTTTACTTTCTTAGGTAACCAGGTAGGGATTGGTGAAGATACAGATGTCATTGAAAGATTGCTATTTAGGTGTCAATAATAGCCGATTAAATTTAACAAAAATCGGACTTAATTACAAGACAATGAAAGACGAGCTATTTATTTTAAACAATATTTATTATAATAAGTAACACAATGGACACATAACAAACGGTTATCACTAATATTGTAGTAATATCGACATTTTAACTGACAATAGCGTTGATATTTTATATATACATACATACAAAACCTCTCAATGATTTATTTATTTTATTATTAATTTACTATGTTGCATAAAATGCTAAATTCAGTCCTTCAATTACCTAAGGAGTTTCGCAGGCACATACGGAGTAAAATTTATAATTAAATATATTGACATGTAATAGATCTTTTAACAGACATTACATTGAAAGTTTTTTATCACTTAAATCGTACACAAGTATTGTCTACGCTATTCAATAGATCCAGGCACTAATTTCAGGAACTGTGAACTTGATTTTCTGTAATTTTTTACGGATTTCAGTGAAAAATGATAAAGCTCATTATTTTTATAAATGTGAACGACACTTTAACATGTTCAAGTTTCATAACGATGACTAAAATGACTGAATTGGAAGATTGTTCTATAATATTGTACTGGGGATTTATAACAAATCCCTCATCCGAACATTGCGGCGCACGGCGTTGTTGAATCCCTCTCGGTACTGATAGAACACGTTGCTTGAGGACACGGCGTCAGTTACAGCGTCTATGAAAAAAAAATTCAACATTATTATGTTTATTAACACCATATATATTTTTTTTGTAAATAACAGACACATGAGCTGACTATCCATCCATTGGTGGTTACCCCCGCCCAAAGACATCAGATTACATTACTAAGCAAAGAAAGAAAGAAAAAACAGTAAAATATAATTTAAAAAAAATATATTTTGTAAATTGCAGACAAATGAGACAATGAGAGATAACTATCCTGTTAATGGTGAGTTTTTACCCCCGCCTGAGGATATCAACAATACTAACTAATGAAAGAAAGAACAAATTAATAACTATTCTTTGCAAAATTTTAGGAATACAATTTTGACTTGTACCAGGTTAAAATTTTACTCATACAAATTTATCCATTGAGGATACCTAGTTTATTAATTCACGCCTCTATTATTTTTAGCCTTCTATTGTCACCTTATGATATGTATTAAAATAATATTGTAAATGCGTGATTTTTTACCTTAATTACCGACCTTAAATTAACCAATCAATCAGTCAATCTTTATTGCGGAATACATAGAGACAAACAAGGTGTTACAATTTGTATATCCTATGGTATTCTCGCCACAACTGGCATACATTTATATATTACATATATTTATATATTTACAAATTCATATATATGCTACTGGCAATCTTTATGTGTATTTCGTGCCACATGGGCAACGTGTTCGCGTGGCACTGCAGTCGACGCGAGCCAATGTACACACTCGGCTATAAATTCAAATTAAAACGAGAAGTACATATGGGATTCATTTAAACGATTAAAATTGCACCAATAATTTCCATTGCTCATTGTGCATATAATAAAATTAAATGAATTGAACTTTATGGGACTGATAACCATTGCAGCCTGGTGACTGGTAAATCGATGTTATTTCTATGCGCAAAACGTGAAGTTTTCCTATTTTTTAACGATTAAAAACCTTAAAAAAATACCACAGAAAAAATTCAGAGAGAACATGTAACCATAATCAGACTTCTATTACCAAACGTTGCTTGCAACGTTTCTCAACACACATTACATCAATCGAGACCTCAAACTCTGACACGAGCTAAGCCTGGACCAATTCATGCAGACGATGATCAAATTTACAAACGGTCTCATTACTGCACAAGACAGTCTCCGCACGCCGTCACGTCACAAGTCACAACTGAGTACCGAAAACTGATTTCGGGGTCACTATCCATTTAAACTGGAGACTAGAAACTAATTTCGTAGCGCATACATCATCGCAGACAATCCATTAGCCCCACGAGCCGTGCGAGCGGGTGGCGCGGCGGGGCGGGCCGGGGGGCGCGCGGGGGGCATCGAGCGCTGTTTGCGCTAGTTAATTGCTGCCATTGTACGCGCTATCGCATTATGTAATCTTGGTGAGATACTCGTTTACTCTAATCACCCCCCCCCCTTCCCTATCCCGGTCTTTGCACATGGGTAATGCTTCTCCCACACTAGAGCTAGAGCCTAACGCAGTCGACCAACAGCATTGTTTGGACATCTTGCGGGTAGGACGTTTTTTTCTTTCTGAAATGATCGATGACGGTATGTGCATAGAATAATGTTACTTAATACTCTCACAGACTAAAACGCGTTTATTTATAATTTAAATTAAAAAAATAAATGTCATTTTTATGTAATCCATTTCGTAAACAAGCCAGCTTTTAAAGCAGCATATCATAGGACAAGCGAATGCGGTCTTGCCGCGAGCGTAGTGGTCTTAGCGATACTTATCTGGGTACAGGGACAAAATGCGTTCAACGCGCCTTCTGTCCACCCCTTGACCTATTCCAACGGGTCTTGAAAAGACCCTCACGCTGATAAAATAACACAACGACGTAGATAGCAACGTGTGGTTCACCGCACTCCGTTATGTATGAAGCTTCTTATCATCGCGGCCCTTAACTATTCCGTACCTCTCCGCTCTGAATGAGCAAAATGAATGAACTGAATGAATGAATTATTCTCTACATTCTAAGGTTTTCAAGTCTTATACATTGGACCCTGTGTAGTTGCTAAGTACAAAGACTTATACGCACCACGTTTTTGATCAGAAGTACGTAATACCTGTAGACCGAAACCATAATTCGTGCACAATTAAGCGTTAAGTATTTCTTTTTTTCAAAGAGTTAAACGAAATGTAGATGGGATTTTAATTGAATCTATACTCATTTTATAAACGAGAAAGTGCGTTTCTTTGCTTGTCCTTCTTTCACAACACAACGGAGCACCGTTATGGTATGATGGACTGATGATTTGAAACAGGAGAGTGACATGGGCTTCTTTTTATCGCGAAAAAAATAATTAAGTATCGAAGTTTCCATTGTTTCAGATTTGAATCCCTCCACAATATTCAGGTAATAACGACGAGTTCGTACGTACAATGCTACGTTTTTACTGATTGATAGAGGCATTTTTGTTATTATATTCGTACCAAGAGTGGTCAAGCCACTACTTATTATGTATGTCGCTTATTGTATCCTTTTCTGCTTGCTTGATTTTCGTGATATCATTTTGTTAGAGCCAGGAAATAAACAGACAGGCTTTCTGCTTTTTGAGCAATGCAATCATGGCTTTTGGTGTAAGAGTTGTCTGAGGGTGTCTCTCTCTCTATCTCTGTTGACTATCGACACAAAGATTTTTTTTTATTGTTTATTAATTTATTTCTTAATGTATTGATGG
>DWPA01001598.1:0-18024 GCA_018251375.1 Calpodes ethlius | reverse complement strand
GTGTGTCGGGGGTGTCGGGGGTGGCGAGGGGCGAGGGTGCGAGGGGGCGACGGGGGTGGCGGCGGGCGCGCTATAGACAGCGGGCGAGCGGCGGCGTGCTCGCGTGTCAGTACGCCTGCGTCGTGCTAGCGGCCGACACTCGCTCCGGATTCAAGTTGCGCTGGAACAAACAAATTATACATAAATAACAAATAAAAACTAACTACTAAGATACTTTTATATGAAGGGTGAATTCGATTAAATATCTTGTTAAATCACAATAGTTATCTTTCGGTTCATTATAATTAATTTCATGTAAGCTTAATTTTACACGATTATGATTATATCATCCGTAGTTACCATGGCAACATTAAAATTATACCACTTTAGTGGAATCCACACTAAACAAGTTAATTAATGATTTTCTGTTACTTATATTCTGACATGTTTCTTTTTTTCTTTATTGTTCTGCACAATCCCACATTGGAATTGTATGAAATATTATAGTAGTAAATCATTCCATTTAAGATCCGAATGATCGCTTGAGTATGTGCATGAACAACTATAGTATCTTTAAATGTAGTGTCATTAAGATTTTAATTTCAACTCGAGCATTAAATTGATTTATTATCAGCGGCATATGGTCGAACGCTATCGAGATAAATGTAAAAGTATGACCTCTAACAACTTCAGTCAAACTCAACACAAATTCTGTGCAATAATCTCCAGTACATATCTAAGCTCAAATCACTCGCGAATTCTATAGCCGTATACAAACTTTATTCAATCAAAGCAAGAAAAAGTTGTGTAAAACCTAAGTTTCTTAATAACAATAGACAGCGATGTACAAAAAAACTCCAAAATGGTTTCTCTTTAGACTTTCACTGGCGCTGTGGTTATTCGGGTCAAGGTTGCTACGATTCACGGAAACCGATTATGGAGTTCAACAAACAAAAGCGAACCATATTTTCTTTTAATTCTTCAAAACGATTATTTACACAATCTTTATTTCCCGATCGTCTATTATTTAACATAATTTAGAATAATGGAATTCGTTAAAACAACAAAGCCCTGCTCGTCCCTTCGTATTGTTATAATTACTTCGAATTTTACTAATTTATTAAGACAACTGTGATTCTAAAATACTGACACTTGTTCAAACAGTAGCTCACGAAACAGCTCCACTGACGACAATTTTAAAGTGCGATAAGTAAATAACGCGAGTAAATAGAGAAAAATAAATAACGCGACCAAATATGTGAAATTAAAATTCACGAGTTTTACGTAAGTATTCTTTTGTTTCGTTATCAAAAGCATCATTGCGTACATTTTTATACCGAAATATACTTACTGGCAGATCTCTGTAGTCCTTCAATCGTGTTACAGACTTGAAAATTTAAAATGAAAACAACCAAGTTAAACTATGCTTAAGTGGTGGGCAGATGAATAATTAATTTAATTATACCATAAACACGTGCAATAAATAATAATTGTTTTTCCAGCCGACAGGTTTTTAATGTCCTATTGATGTAGTTGTATACACTCGATAGAATAAAAAGGAACCTATATAAGCGCATTGTACATTGTATGTCGTGGATTACTGTCTCCTTTGCAATTGAACAGAACAAATTAAAATATTATGTTCTAGTCTATTGAATGTATAACGAAATTAAAGAAATTGCGTTTGAAATTAAAATGAAAGATAATATTATGAACATCATGGAGAACTCTCGGGTGTGCAGGTTTCCTCACGATGTTTTCCTTCAAGTAATCAAGTAACAATTAACTTGTAATACGCAAATAAGTGGTGCAAGATTAGAACTCACGCCCCCACGCTTGAGAAACCAACGTTCGAACCACCAGGCTATCACTGCTTTCTCCACGAATATAGCTAAGCAATCAAACTAATGAAGGCGCTCAGAAGTTATCCAACTGTACCAATTGACACAAACGTTAACGCTATTGTGGCAGGGATTATACAAATATTTGTACACTGTACACTATTACAAACATTTATATATTATACTATCTTACTACATCGCTACCGCACCTCATAATGTAATACTTAAATTCTGTATCGCAGTTATGCTTAAAAATAGACTTCCGCAATTGATTGTGGGCAAATTAGCAAATTAATTTGTGATTTGTGTAGAGTTTATATACAAAAAGAGCTGACGAGTTTATCTCGCCATTTTTTTCTCCTTTTTAATAAAGCACGTTTCCAAAAAGATTTAAAATATTTGACGTTCTTACATCGTTTGACATCTACATGAAATAAAATCATCTGAGATTGAATGTATCCTTAATTATCCTATAAATATTTGGAACGGAATTCTTCAGCGCGATATGCAGTAAGAGTGAAATGGGAGAAATCATCTATTATCTATCTAAGACGGAAATACAAAGTAACGTTAAATTAAAACTTCATTACGAATAACTTCACAGAATCTATAATAAAAGAATATATATACCTAACTACAAAAAAATATTCATGTATCATTCACACAATATAACTGTACTAGGATACCACGAGTATCGAGGAGATTCGACAGAACAGTATACATACAAATGATGTTGTCAATGTCGTCGATTTTTATTGTTGTTTTTGTTGTTGTTATAACAAGCCGGACTCACCATGTGATCGTAATGATTGACCATCCGCTTGATGTGATTGAGCTTGCGATGCAGGTAGTTGACGCGCCGCCTCTCGCGCTGGTAGGTAGCATCGTTGCGCACGCGCTGGTACTCCTCCACGATACGCTGCTCTATGCTCTGTTCGTACACAATTCAGTATCAATAAGCTACTGACTATAGAATGACAATAGAATGACACACCACTCTACCGATCCATCAGCTGGCCAGCAGGCGACTGACATCCGCCGAATGGATAGTAAGCGCGTGCCGCGAGTAATTTAAGAAGTCCTTTATTTATATTGAGAACGTTTTTAATTTTCTACAAGTGAAGTTTGGGAACTTATATTAGACGGGTAGTAGCCCAGACAGCTTTGGGAACCACTGGTATAGGGTATACAATAAGACACTTCAATGTGTAGGTTAAGTGTATTAATTTGAGTATTTTTCCCAACGCAATAACAACACGACCAACGTTTTGAGGAAGAAAATGCGAGCCATCAGGCGCCACGCAATTAAATTAAGTTATTGTAGGTACTTCGCAGATTAATTTAAATATATTTATCGGCCCAATTTCAATTATAATTAAGAACCTTAGAATCAAATTTAAACTATCATAGTGTTGTTACTCTTACGGTAAATAAGTGTGAAAAATATAAAAAAAAAACTGAATAAGTTTATCTAATTGAATATAACATTTGGACTATGCCATTGGAACCATAAAACATAGCAAAGATTAGATATTTTCAACATTATAAGGAAATGGATATAATTGAAGACTGATATAGTACGGTTTAAAATCATATAAATCATTAGTCATACTGACTCATGTAGGAAAATAACACGGCGGTTTGTTAATACCTAATCAAACATTATAATACATAAAAATTAAATATCGCACGCGAACACGCGATCGTCTTATCTGTACAAATAAATATGTTGCGTAATTATTTACACGTGATAAGAACATAGCGAGATCAAAATCTACAGAGTAACATACCTATGTTTATCTGTGATAAAACCAATGAGGTTTGCTCTATTTAAAAACATTGTCAGTTTTACCTCAAACGACTTTTTTTACTTGAGATTCTATAGCAGTTTCCCTATTATAAAGTCAATTACTTTTACATAATTATATTTCAATTAGATTTTTTCTAGAGTTGTCATTGTGCTAAAAGTGGATTCAACCAAATGAGAATTAATGTTATCCTGTCAATAGAATATCACATCTTATCATTACATCCTTCAATCGGATATTTATATGACATTGACGATTGACATTATTATCCAAACAAATAAAGTGCATACAAGATCTGTTGCACTTTATAAACATTGTATTATTTTTATAAAAATGTTTTACATATTCATATTGTTCATTCATCGTTCGTTAACTATTCAGGCGCTAATATTTGGTCGAATCCTCCCTGTTTGTTAAATGTATGTATGTGTGCGTGCGTGCATGTGTGTGGACACGGTGACGTCCTTACCCGGTGGTGCGGCGACATGGGCTCGGCCCGCTGCAGCTGCTCCTCAAGCTGCGTGAACAGCGCTGCGACCTGCGCGACGCGCGCGTACACAGCGCGGTACTCCGCGTACAGCGACGTGAACTCGTTCTTGTACGAGCGGCGCATCATCGAACTCGTTATCGCCGGGTATTGCCTACAATGAATTACATTACATCACATTATATTACTGGTATCGACTGAGCACAAAGCATACAACGACATATTACTTAATTTACCGATACCTCGCACTTTATGTGTGGTGCCTAGGCAACAGATGGATGTTAAAATTATCAATAGGATTGAATGAAAATTAATAATAAAAAAAGCACCAGGAATCCTATTGGTGAATTTGACACACAGTCGTAGCTTATCTACCGAGCACGCTTCTAGTGGAAAAACAGACTTATACTTAATGTAGAGAAAACAAAAGCAAACAAGTGATATGTGCATGGATCAGATAACTGAATCCCACGACTATTGTAATAAAGCACGAATTATGACATCTTAAATGATGTTCACCGCCATAGAATGATGTACTCGTAACCTTAACACGGGTAAAAGTTGCACTACCAAAATTATTTGTGTAAGCTGACAGATATAAAACTTCTTATACTGCGACTCGATTCATTCGCCTACGTCAAATTCCGAGGTCCCGATAAATAGTCTGATAAGAGGTTAAAACGTCCCGCAATCAACAAAGACCAACAGTGAACAAAATATGTTGATATTTCCTTAACGTCAAGTGCGCATTTAACCTATTTCCGGTTCATTACATCAAAACATGCCACGCGAACATAAATTACCCGACAACAAATCCGCCGGCGTTCAATTGATACAACAACGCAACAACAGCATCGTGCGATACTGTTGTTTGTGTGTAACATGACATTAGACGCGGCAACATTCCATTTACGAGGCTACAAGGTCAGGCCAAGAGCATTGTGGGACAGACTAAGCGACGCGCTAACGCTTATATGAACTTTACTAGCGGTATGCGTTGACTTTGCACGGTTGCAATTAGGATTCAAAACAAGGATGCAATTAGGATTCAAAGTAAAATTGCTTTTAAAATAAAATTAAGCCAATGTCACTCACGCGTTACCTAGCATTCTACTTGTGAAATAATCTTTAGAATCTGATAGTTTGGAAAATTATCTCATACAAACAAACTCACAAACATTACCTCGTGATAATATTAATAAAGACACCTTAGGCGCTCTATTGAGCCTATTGTGAAAAACTTGTATGGCACAAGTTATGCATCGAATACACAACTCGTGTCACGACTTATTTACATTCAGTTATTACTACAGTATATTATTAAAATATATCATTGAAATATTACTATCACAGAATAACACAGTTAAGTGAGTGGAACTTGAACTTTTATAACGATAAAATAAACACGTCATGCATACCGTTTCCACATTTTACTTGATTGCATAATATTTATATTATTTTCAATCCAACTTTATTGTATTCTAAAATTTCATTAATAAAGTACGCATTTGTTTCACGTCATAATTTCATTCAAATAGCTGTCAAACAAGCTAAAGGGTTATTTGATTGATGGTAGGTGATCACCATTACATAAAGACATCGGCAACATAAAAGACATAATCGATGCAAGATGAGAGAAAGAAAAAAATATCAGTTGATACAAAACAAATAAATACCTATACAGCAATACTTTGTATGTCATTTATTGCACTTAATAGTACTTACCTTTCAATTTCTATCAATTCAGTCATGTTCTCATCAGGCACAGACGTTAAAGCTGTATTATCTAGTGGTTCCGTATTTGTGATGTCTTTTACTGCAAACAAAAACAATATACACATTTAATTCACACGTACATGAAAAAGGCTCCGAGAACTTGACTCATTATAATTATAATCAGAAAAAAGATGTTTTCCTTCACCTTAAACAGATATTATTGTAAACATCATAATGTACTTCCGATTTCTGACCTCGAACAACACGAGTAGCTTTGAGGTTATATTCTATAATTGTGACTTTTAATACTTATATAGTTTTACAAAGTCACCAACATTTTACCGAATTAGTATAAAATCGGTTTTGGCTTTTTACTAGGTAATAGGACAATAAAACGTCAATATATTTTTTAACAATATTAATATCATCTTGAACAATATAGTCTTTACATAGTTCCTGAAGGAAAAACCTTTTGACATCTGCGTCTAATATTTAGTAAAGGTAAAATTACCATAAAGAAGAAGTGTACCAAGTTACATTTTCAAATATAATATTTGTTACATTTACGTTTAATAAACTAAATCATTAACCAATGACCAATTTCATTACAGTCCAATTCCGACTGCCAAGTGGGTCTCTAATATGTTTTAATTGTAAATTATTTGAGCATAATTAAATTAATTAACGTAAAATTAAACATTATATATAAAATGATGCGTCATAATTACCTCTGGTACTAGTTTGTTCTACTGGAGGACTACTTCTACTAAAAACGTTCGCTTTCACAGGACTGGGGCAGAGATCCTTCACAGTGGTGAAATTGAGGGTGTAACCGTTATCCTTTTTAACTGTAAAAGAAAATAATTACATTATTTCTAATGAAATCTTGACAATTAAAATATTATTAACATTTGACGGTTCTGAAATAAAAACTATTTAAGATTAAGAAATACATACTAAAAATCTAGCCTCGAAACAAATTAGTTTGTATAAGACTTTAGTTCTATAATTTCAAATAATAGTTCCGTTGTTGAATAATATCTTCAAATGAATAATGGTTTATACGTCGTTTGAACAGTTTGCTGTTATGACGTTTAAAGGGGAATTTAATATTAAATAATTGTTTTTACTGCTGCAAACACGCTTCAAACATTATACAAATATAATATAATTTAAAATATGCACTATAAACTATATTATAATTACTACGAACAAGTAAAGTCCTCGATATAAGTATGCAAAAGATATTTCTTTTGCATACTTTATGTAAACCACTACACTCGTACATGATCCAATTTTCATTATAATATTATATAAAACCGGTTGGGCGAGTGACGTAAATGTGTGTGTACATAACGCATATTAAATCTTTAGCTGGCAGTGTGCTTGTATTTATGTACGTAACTTGATTTTAAATGTTTGTAATGTTATTTTATGTAGCATATAAATAATTGAGAGTGGTCTTATTACTAATATGTGAAAGGTAAACGTTTGTACCGATTTTTAAGAATAATTCAATCAATTTCTTAGATTCTGTACCGATGTTTGCATGGTGAAATGGTGTACCAACCTATATTAGCTATAAAGAATAGATTTAACAAATACTATCAATATAAAGTAACCCTTTGACAGCAAGAATTACGGTTGATGTTCGATCGCAGAGCGGGTTTTCGCAATTTGAGTTATTTTATCATATAATACTAATGCTTAATGCTTTTTTTATCTACATTACCTGTGTCAAGTATTGAATGTAGTTAAAGTAAAACAAATTTATTGTGTATAGACACAGTCTGATAGTACAGCACAGCTTGGTGAATTATATTAAGTAACTTTGATGCTATATACATGTTTAATAAGTACATCGTTCATACGATCTTTTAAATATAATAGTGAGTATAAAATGAAGCAATATTACTATATATTAATGGATGAAAGAATTTATAAATTGGAAAATTATTTTAATGATAAGCAGGATCTGAGTTTCATGAATAGGTATATTAACTTAGTAGTAATAAATGTCATCTGCAATTGATTAGAAAAAAAAGACAAGCTCGATTGTTCTTGCCGATTCTTCTTCGAGTACAACTCGAATAACAACTTACAAACTCGGTAAGAATTTGTAGAAGTGATGGCATAATTGGAGTTTGGAAAATGTTTGTATAAAGAAATTGGTAATAAATTTATTTCGGTTCATAGATGTCCGTGGAAAGGTTGTTTTCACCAATTAACCTTGTATATATAACAAGTTCTCTCAATAATCCCCGTGGCCTCGACGCGTGCCATTAGTTTATCATATAATTGTTAAGACGCAGCTCACTCATGTCATCACTAATTGGCTAGGTTGGCTCCTTATCAGACATGTGCATGTTTCTCTTTACAGAGCGTAAATAAGATTTTAATAAAAACATTAAAATGTGAGCTTGCCACCTGCGGGTATATTAATAACATGTTATTTAGTTTTGAAAACTCGTTTTAGATGTTAAGGCATTAGAATAGACGTGTCTTTCTATTCCTCTATTACTCTTATCCGTTTTAGATCAACTTAGAGAACTTCAACTGAGCTAAAGGTTTACTAAAGCTTCAGAACTTGAGATTTAACAAATGGTATTGTGATGTTGCGATGTACTCGCTGGTCACTCACCGGTGGTTCTATCATCCTCGTTGTCGGACGCGTGCCGCTCCCCCGACGAGGTGGTAGCGTACCCCGAGGACGGGGGCGAGTGGCGGCGGTAGTGCGATATGCGCTGTTTCTTGACAGCGGGCGCGTCGTCCGAGGCGCCGCTCGTACGCTTGCTGCCGCCGGGAGAAGCGCGCGGCGACAGTGAGTTGGCCGAGTCGCTGCTTAGCGGCGGCGTTAGGTTTTGAGGTTTCCGCCTGGTGATAAAACATGTGTTACTTATTAAGTTACCACAGGAAATTATTGTACATTACGTGTTTTATATGTTAAAGATGCAATTATTAAAGAAAATGAAACAGTCACAGTTTACTTTTATATTTTTACGGCAAACGAACCGATTGCAGAGTGCCCGCCCATCAATGTTGTATTTACTTAAGTAAATACAACAGGCTATGGCCCACACTAGGATTCTATAAGTGTCATGAACAGAAATCTAAACTCATCATTAAAATGTTTGCCTAGCTCGGAATCGAAACCAGGATAGAATTCTGAATTCAACAAAATTTTCACTTTCCTCCAATCAAGAGTTTGCGAGTCCTGTACCCTCCAGATGTATTCTGATAGTATTCATATTTTTCGATAAGATTTCATACAAGTATAACTTATCTGCTAGTAAAGACGTTCTATCAAAACAAATAAATATACAAATCAATTGATATCAAACCCACTCTGTCAATAAATTAATCATGTACGTATTTAACATCTACTTTTGTGGCATATAAACGAAAATTTATGTAAATGCCTCGCTCCATTGACATAACATTATACTGATATCATAAAACTTGCAATGAATTTATCAATACTTCAATGCGGTTAAATTCAATGTTTTTATTTTATCAGTGACATTCACAAACAATAAAAATTCACAACCGAACACTAACACACTCACAATAATTTATCATTGCAATTTATCGTTTAGTGGTTTATGTACCGGCGTTGGCATAGATACTAAAATCGACCAATTTGAGACCGTACCCAGTATTCTATCTACGTATTTATCTATCTATAATCTCTGGTAAAGTAAGTAGGTAAAATTTTAAGTACAACTAACGCTCTTAATCTTTGAGATTTTTTGACAGATGCTACGCAACTTACTTAGGTTTTGACCACGAAGCTGGTAACTTGGCTGGCTTACCTCTTGAGAATACGTTTCTCCTCCTCCGTGTAGAACGACCATTCCTCATTGACGTCGTTCCACACGTGTCTTTTCAACTCGTAACAGTTGCCCTTGAGCGTGCCAATGTCTGGCAATATCTTATTCACCATACTACGATCCTTTTCCTTGATGCCTTCTGTAATATTCAAAGGGATAATTAAATCAAGTCGAGTTTGTCATTCGGCAAGAACACGCGATGGAAGCTAAGCTTACCACTGATGAGCCTCGCATACAGTTCCGGCTTCTTGAAAGGTTTCAGTGCTAACAATTGTATAAGTCTTTCTCTGGAATAGAAGAAATATTATACTATTAGCCAAAGCGAGTTACTATCTTCACCGTATGTGTGTACACGTGTTTAGAGGATAACATAGTGTTAACATCGTATCAAACGTTAACATGCGGAATGTGTTTCGACTTTTCAATATCTGTTCATACAATCGGTCGGACGTTATTAAAGATAGAATACTATTATTTTTTACGGGACAAACCAATCACGAATACGGCGATATCACCTTGAGAGTTGTTTTCATTTAACAATAATTTTTGCATAACCTTGGTTGCGTATGACTCAGGCGGCATAAGAACTAATCGTCATGTAAAATGAGGTTTTGTATTACAAAACCAATAATGGAAAGTAGATCGTTCGACGCTAAGCCGGATTCGTAACAATGTTCAACATTTACACTAATTATACTCCATTAGAAAATGTCTTCGATATAATTGTTATAACAATATAACTGAGTAGTCGAAACGAACTTCCTTTGTAGTATTTTATCATGTTGGTTAGGAAATGATAAGGATACAACGAAATTATCATTTCTCAAGCCTTCGACGAATGTATCGTTGAAATTACGAAACGGAAATAAATCACGTAGAAGTAACATTTTATATTAAATATTTTAACATTTAAAGAAGACAACTTAATACATTTATAACAAAGGATATTTATTAACTTACGACTTGGGTAAGTATATAAACGATTACATACAATTAATCATGTCCCGAAGAAATATGAAATTGCGGGTAGCAACAAAACGTAAACAAAGATCGGTAATACTGAGAAAAACGCTGTCATAATGCTGGCCAGAACAGACGAAATAAAATGATTAATGACATAGCACGCGTTCCAAAACACGTCAACGTGTGTGCAATATACGATTTAGCCATTTTATTTTCATCAAACAACAAACGACATTAGAAACAGTACTACTTCATATATTATGAAAATGTATGGACAATATTACAGTCAATCGATTGTTTCTGTCACCGTTTCTTCCTGAAACATGTGGTACAATGCCAAAACCACCGAATGAGAAATTCCAATACTTTAGTTGGCGAGTGATATAACCAGTAAAAATAGTAGTCGTATACTTTAGAGACCGCTATCTTGGTACCTAATGGGATTTACTCATTGATAAATTTATTCGGTTACCATTCATTGCAATATAAATATTCTTTATTGTACAACCATATATTAAAAGATTATATTATAATTGACTTCCTGTAATATTAGCATCAAAAAGCGATCTATCGTAGAAGAACTTTCGGTAGAAGAACGTACTGAATAAGACAAGCTTGGTAAGGGTGTGTATATATACAAACAAATACATAAGAATAACATTAATATAAATAAGCTAAGAGATAAAAAATACACATGAAGTACTTAATACCAAACGAAGTGTGTAGCGTGATGATGACGTTAGTGATAGAAGATATGGTTGCGTATACTCACTTCAGGGGCCGCCTGCTAAGGTCCGGGTTGGGCGGTGGCCGTTGCGGTTGGCTCGGGTGTTGCGGCGCTAGTTGCTGCTGGGGGTGTGGCGCCGGCGGGTGTGTCGGCTGAGTGGTTTGCGGACGGATAACGGGCGGAACGACCGCGGTACGGTCGGCTCGATCTGGCCTTTCGGGCCTCTCGGGCCGGTCTTGCCTCTCGGGCCGGTCCTGCCTCTCGGGCCGGTCCTGCCTCTCGGGCCGGTCCTGCCGCTCAGGCCGGTCCTGCCGCTCGGGCCTCTCGGGCCTCTCGGGCCTCTCCGGCCTCTCCGGCCTCTCTGGCCGCTCGACCTGCGCCGCAGCGGGTCCGGTCGAGTACATAGGGTGTGACGAGCGCACTTTTACGCGGCGCCCGATATCCGTCTGATTAGGTTTTATTACACGAGTGCTGGAATTGAAATATATGTATTAGGATTACAATACTTGTTTTTTTAATAACTTTTGATAAACCAAATTTCAAGTTAAAAATAATTGAAACACGAATACGAAGAACAATAATTATGAAAGCTGTTAATTGTAAATAGACAATTTTCAAGTTTCGTTGTCCAAGTAATTTCCAGTTGTAGTAGGCAAATAATTAAGTATTACAGTTACATTTTTACAAATTAACGATAATTACAAACGATAACGCATATTAAAGTGCAATTGGAAATTGGTTAGTGGTTTCGGAGTTGATGTAATGGTTTACTATTATTAGAAAATTTTCGACTTCCAAAGCAAGTCATTAGAGTCTATATAATTCATTCCTTTAAACTAAATATTGTGTTTGCATAGTAGCAAATGATTTCTACGTGCATTGCAAACCTAAGTTGTAGGTAAGCATTTGTTCAGGTTTTAATTCAATACCATTTGCATAGAAATAAATACGACGAATGACGTTATTATTATTATTAACGTTATTATTCGTAAACTATAGACTGAAAGCGTAAGCACAATTTTACTTACTTCGTGTAGGTAAAATTAAGTTGCGTAATGTGCTTATCTGTCCACTATGTTGCCATAGCAACGGTACCTATATATGGCACGTGAGGTATTTACAATAATAAATAATGAGTGTTCATAGATTCAACACGATTCGCTGCAGCTAGCTAAAACTTGACTTCATTTAATGTATTCATAATATCTCAATGACAATGTATGTTAATGTTTTCTTATTCAATTTTGACTGTACTAGCAATTAATCAGCTAAAGGGAACCCCCTTAGGCCCATGAACAAAACTAATTAACAACATTACGTTATATACTATTGTAGTTCAGTTGATGATACGCTGGGAATCCCTAAGATTCAATACACATGATTAACATGTGTTTGATATTATATCGCAGTACAATAAACTGAAATGTGAAGAATTCTCCGCCAAAATCCCACCTCATGTTGAATGGAGATGTAATAAAACGTGGTAGAGTACAATAAATTAATAAAACGCATATTTTATATGTGCATTAGTCATCACTAATGCACTTTTATCATCGATAAAACCTTGGTCCTTCGAGCCGTTTTTAAAAACCCATTTAAAATATCAAAATGATAGGTAACATGTGTAACGCTCTGACCATTTGCTCTGTTCAGCGGCGACGGTCCTCGCCATGCGGTCCTTGGTGGCGACGTACGAGTCGTCGTTAGCCTGCACCCGCATTCTTCGGGGCAGCGGCCCGCACGACTCCAACCTCTTCGCGCCCCCGCTGCGGACGCACTCGAACGAACCCTGCAACCAATGCCACGTATACTTTAATATATGTTTTACAATAACAATAAATATTTTTCTCTAATGAAATTCTCGTAAAATAAGACATTTTACATAGAAGTATATTTTCAGTATACTTCCATTCGATAAAAAAAAACATTAAATATGAGCGATTACTAATAAAACACATAGATCAAAGTTGCATTTTCTTGTATGTAATTAAATCTATCGAGCAACACAGGAGCCAGTTACGTGGTTTTTGCTTTAATCAACTCTTGCATATGACCTAGATGGGAACAACTTCTTACAAGTCATAATCTGTACCCACATCTATATTAACTATTATGTTATCCTAAACAAGGACGTGGTTATAACGACATTTATCGTTTGTTCCTACTATGTCAATAGTTTAAATCACGTATTTACAGTATTCGAGGAATAAAGTAAAAATTGGTACTGTACTGTTCATTGTCGAGGAGTTCCTCTGTCTAGAGCCAACCCTGATTGTCAGGTTATGATGCGAGTTCAAAATAAGCTATCACTACTAATTATTAAAAATTATTATCATCACAATTTAAGTAATATGTAAAACAGCATCTTCTTAGGATATGAGGAAGTAGTTCTTATTCACTTTGCAAGATTTGATCCACACAAACAACGTAACGTTAAATTAAGTAAAACCTTTTAATAAAGAATGTATACGTATAACGTATCGGGATATTGCATATAAGTACATCGGCCATTATCAACACGAGAATCTAGTTTAAAGTCGCACTTGGATCATTTACAATCGAAATATTCAGGGCACGGTTGCGGAGGAACCATGTACATAACTAACTCTTGACAAATTCATTTGCCTCGCCAACTTATGGCAGCAACCGCTCCGCGACCCACTAAACCAAAATAAGCGTGTGTGCGTATTCGTATCACAGACATCGGTATTAACATATTATTTTAATTTCCAAGCCGACAATCATCCTATCACACTAGTAAATAAAAAAATAATATCTATCAGAAATCACTATCATTTTAAGGATTTTCAATAAAATTGATGATGCAATTAAATTCTGCATGCCGCCATTTCAGTTTACGTCAATATCTTAATGAACAATTGGCAGCTTGTTTGACAGGTTTCTAGAGATCGAAGTTTTCTAGAAACACGGTAGTGACTTCGAATGTATAAAACTTAAATAAATTCAATACATACTGCACAGCAGAATAATTTGCATGAAAATTTAATCATACGTTTCTGCGCAAACACTCAAATCTAGAAATGTGTTTGAAATTATCATTTACTTTCAGAGTTTTTCAACTATTATAATTCAGCAAAAAATATCAAAGACAACGAGATTTTAATAAAATTGGTTGCAATATAATACCTCAAAACAAAATAACAATTTGCATGCATAAATGAAATGTACGTAATTAATCATCTCAGCTTTCGAAGGAATCAGAGGTTCGTCATAAACACTGGCGATACCGTGATACTATTATCACCCTTGGCAATTCATAACACGACACCTTATTTAATTCTCCAAGACGGCGTTATCGCTTATTGTTCATCTAGAAGAATTTTATGTAAGCACCGACATTTTTATCTTTATACTCAATAATTAGCGGTGAGGATTATTTACCCAATGTTTGTGATATTCACCACTTATCGTAACCTGTTGGTACGCTGGATAACGAATTAATATTATAATATACGTGTTTATTACTAGATCGAACTAGAGGACAATTGTGTAGCTACATAACTTTAAACGATGACATTCAATCTAATAATAGAATAAGTATATTTAATGCTTCTGCCATATCTGCGTACTAAAACGTTAAAAATGACATTGCACAGATGTGGGCAGTAGTTAAGTGTGTTAATTAACGTGCAAAAGAAGACGCTTAGTAATGTGAAATAAAATTTTATATAAAATCTTCATCTCTATTAATGTAGCCGAGCTTTTAACTCGTTAATTAATGTTAATGTTGACGCTAATGCGGTACGAGCATAGGGGATCATTTTATTATAGTTAGTTATCTGTGGTAGTATATTTACCTGTGGACCCTCCATTTCAGCATTGCTATTGATGCTGAAGTGAAATGTGGACTCGCAAGACGATCCATTTCCGTTGCTTGGAGCCGGAATTGAGATTTTCTGAAATTAAGAAAATAAATTTAATTAGTGACATCGAAAGTGGTACTATAATCTTCAGTAAAGTGTAAGTATATTGCAAGATGGGGCACATGACCTTGGCGATTGAAATTATCCTTATCAGTCAAACGAGAAAACGTGCCTGACAGATAGCATTACATACTAGTTTCCTACATTTCACACCGATAATAAAAGCAAAGATTTTTAGGCACAACCATGGGAACACCAGCCTACAATCATTTAAGCTTTATAATTTGGTCCTCTGCAGTAGAAAAATAATTGTGGTCAACCTCGATCTATTGTTGAAATTCATTATATTAACAAAGCATATATTTAAGCTGAATTCCACTAGATTCACCGTTAGGATTACTTTCTGCGAGGCTAAGAAAGTGAAATAATTCTATTGGTGAACTTATCCTCGCGCACTGCATCCCTACCTCGCTCAACTCTGGTGGATTCTCACCTTAAAAGTGACGGATATTTTATTTCAAAATCAAATAACAATTAATAAGTTAAATAATATATGCAAACAATGTTTAGATTTAGTTCCCTTGCAAGTTCTTTAACGCCATACTATCTGAGCGTGTGCGCTATTCTTATCAACGTTATAAATTAAAGTCTATCATTATAATTATGAATATCACTATCGCGTGTGTGTGACAAGTTTATGATTGCAATAAAGTTATGCTATGTCATACGTACCTAGACAATTTTACAGTGAAGATCTGATATATTCTATCTCATACCGTTTGACCACTGTAGTTTTCCAATTTTGTGGAGTCTTTGTATATTTTAATATAAATAACCTACAAACCAGGTGACGAAACACCTGATGGATAGAAGAAGAAAAGTACTGTGTCTTAAGGCCTTACCAGGCGGAATATGACGAGTCGTTTAGCGGTGGACTCAAGTATGATGGTAGAAGCTAGTCAGACATAGTTCACGTAAAAATATACCGATAACAATATTAACGACTTAATAATATTATTGTTCACGCGAATATTTACAACCTAGCAGGAGGACAGGTAGGAACAACACCCTGGTCTATCGGCATAAAATTGAGGGTCTGTCCCACAATTTTATGCGACTCATGACTTCGTGTTTAAAGTGAGTAATATTTTGCAGTAGAATTATTTTTTCTAATCAAACTTAAGCCTATTCTTTTATCATTCTATTTTTTCAGCCTGTCAATAATAATATATATAACTTTTATTAGTCTTTGTCATCTTATGACACCGTATTTTCATATTTGCTCAACAATTAATTGAAATATATAACCTCTATTCGTCTCTGACTGTACTTCTAATATTAATTTAATTTGGAAACAAGTTGTTTATTGTTGTTAATGATTTGAGCAACAATAATTTTAAGCAGGACCATTATTAGGATCCATAACTACAGCACATAGTTAAAGTCACGCTTTAGGTAGAAACTATTCATTTAAACGAGATTTTCTCATGATTTATAAACATTTAGTACTATTAAATGACGCAAGAAAAACTACTTACTGTTCCGAAAAAACAAGGTTAGTATGTTTATGACATTTTATTCTGTACGTATTTAGGAGGCTGGGAACAATTTATGAGTCAGACCATCTCGCGCGTGGGATAGCGCGTATTAGTAATTGGATCCACGTGAGTATGGTTTGCAAATACCGTACGTAGTAAGGCCCACTAATGACATGATAAGTCTCAACAGGAAGTTGATTTGTCGAATGCACCTGTCTTTATAGAATCATTTTTCTCACGATAAACTCAAATGATAAATGCAAAAAAGGAAACGTGAAGATTATTTATCGTTGTGTGAGGTGGCACCTGTGTGCGTCAGTCGTATAATGAATGCCTCTGTACAGTGATGAACAGTGACTTTCATCGCCAGGAATGGCAACGTCGCGTCGCGGCCGTACGCGGCTAAACGCTGAACGTGGCCGAACGCAACGTACCGTTTCACCGTCAAGTGATTGTACACATGCGATTCTTTATCATTTTATTTATAACAGTACATACGAACACACAAAGCTTCCGTGAACCTGTGTATGTGTTAAAGATGAGATATTATCGGAGCAGTTCTATTTTAAACTTGGCTATATCGATTCAGTTACATTTGCTAAATATAGACGGTCTACATATACTCAAAATAGGATCAATAGGCCACTTTAGCTCTGTTCAAATAAGAAATTAGACTCTGAACTCGTAAAATGTATTTATGTTACGACTCGTGCGATATTCTATTACTGTTTTATTCGCACGTGCAGAGAAGAACTGAGCCGGCTTTATACATTTACAGGGTTTTTTTTATCAATCACCTATTGTTAGAATGATAACGGTCACGTTAATACAAAAGTTTTTACTGATTTTGTTATGTAAAAAAGAAACAGTCGTCTAATTGATATCGTAGATCTCGTGTTTGATATCACGTCGGCTATACGCACACATGCATTATTTTTGGACATCTGTATAAAATGTTCGGTAGGGGGATCGTTTCAAGTGTCGTTCGCTAATCAGCGAGGCGGAGTGTAGAGGCGTGCGACGTGCGACGTGCGACGCGACATTTCGCTCCGCGCCACCGTGCCGCGTCGTACGGTGACGCGTCGGCGACACGCGTGGCCCCGAGCCGCAGTAAGGTCGCGGCTGATGTGTGCCAACACCACAATGCCAGGCAATTAACCTATTAAAAAGTGCGCTACGATCCGGACACTGATGGAGCAATAACCCCGCTCCCGCCGCTAACGCGTTAACCGATACTTCAGGTAGCCGATT